>BMAO01004360.1:0-276857 GCA_019973975.1 Trichonephila clavata | reverse complement strand
TAAAGGGGGCAGAGAAGAAAAACTGAGAGTTGCACCAAAGCTTGAACGAAGGCAGGTCAGAAGAAATCGGACTCTCCGTTGTTTTAAAAAAAGAGTACGTGTTTTCGGAATTAGTATGGTGCTATCTCGAATTATTTAAAAACCCCTTGTAAATAGTAAATGTTTTAGTTGCGTTATTAATAAAATTAAGTTATTTTAACTCTGCGTGCTTATTTTAACATTAAAATCGAACCTTCCCCTAGACGCCGTCCACAAATTGGGGTTTCGACCGAGAGTTTTTAAACTATTCAAAGTTTATCTAAGAGCATTTTTTAAGGTTTTACCTCCTCATCGATTTTTGATTTCCTGAGCGGGTACATAGACCTTGCCTTGCATCGAATAGAGACCCGGCGAAGCCTTTAGCTGGGTAAGAAATTTTACGAGCGATACGGAAGTCTTACGAGCGATGCGGAGATACTTCAGCAAGAACAGTCTACCGGTGGAAGGGGTCCATTGACTTGGTTAGAAAACACGGAACCTTGGCGAATTTCCACGTCAGCTACAGTCAACCAAAACTGGAAGCCCAGCGACTCAACGAGATACTGAACGAATTGAACGGGATTACCTTGATCATTGAGGTCAACACTGACGAGAGAACCTTTGGAACTGCATCGAATTGCGAGTTATCAACACGAAACAAGATTCCTGTGTCATTGAGGTCAACGTAAAGTGTCTTCAGAATTACATTGAATTGTGCTAGTATCCTTTTTTTTTTTTTTTTTTGGTATTCTGTGAGTAATAGGCGAAAATTATATAAATGAATGATTTTGTGTGTAATTTTCCTGTTCTGTGAATCTGAAATTGAATTTTGAAATACTAGGTATTATTATTGGTTTAATTGCAGACATAGATATTTGATGTTCTTTTAGTTTTGGATTAATAACTGAGTACTTTCCGTGTTTTTTCTTAGTAATCTATTTTTGATAAATGAGAGGAACGCGTTGTTTTTTTAATAAAAAATAAAAATTGATATTAACTGTAATACTGTTGTGTTTTGTAAAAAGGATTTAAGTTCCGGGAATTCTTTAAAAAGTCCATTTTTGTCTATAATTGTTTTATAATTGATAATTGCATCTTATTTAAATTATCTTTTGTTTCTTTTTAAGTGAGTAAACTTTTTTGCGTGTCATTTTAATGGTTTTGTCTCATTTAACTTGGGTAAAATTTTAAGTTGTTCTCTGGGTCACCATTCTGAGTATAAAAATGGCATTCTTACTCGCGAAAGGGAAAGAGGATTTGGTGTCACTCGCCGAGGATTTGGATCTTACTATCGAAGCAGGTATCACAAAATTAAAGTTAAAGGAGCTGATCGTAAAAAGCCCAGATTACGTTGAAGACGATGTTAAAAAGATGCTTGATAGTATAGTGGAGAAACGTACAAAAAGAGAAGAGAGAGAAAGGGCTGAGAGAGAGAGGGCTGAGAGAGAGGATATGCGAAAGGATGAGAGAGAAAGACGAGAGTACGAATTAGAGAAGTTGCGAATACAAGCGCAACAGACTGCCGGTATGCCGAATAACACCGAAAACGTTCAAGCATCGAATAAACTGTTTCACGAAACTTTTCATAAGTTTAATATGAAGGAAGATATTGGTTTGAATCTTACCTTATTTGAGCGTCATGCAGAACTAACTTTCTTACCGAAAAAGATTGGGTTCAAAAACTTATAGGTTTAATACCCGTCGAAATTGCCCATCTGATCGCAAGAGAACCAACTGATAAGTATAATGATTACGATCATGTAAGGGATTTACTCATTCAAAGATTTAAATTATCTCCGGAAAAATTTCGTCAGTTATTTTTGTTTCACCAAAAGTCCGATGAACGAACATGGCAAGATTTTCAACACGAATTACAGAAGTATTTTGATGGATGGACTTTGGGCTTAAAAGTTAACACCTACGACAAATTACGAGAATTAATCATAGCCGATCAAATGAAGAAGAGGGCGCCGCATGATTTTTCAGGAACACTTTTTGGACGAATGGTCTATTATTAACTCATCTATTGAGCTAGCGAAAAAAATTTGAAGATTATGAGGACGTCCGAAGAACTATAGGGCCAAAGCAGTTAAACTCATTTGCTAAGAGATCGAACAATAACGATAATTGTTCTCAAAGGCAAAAACGTTTTCACCTTGGAAATAATTGGAATGATAGAAAATGCTTTCAATCGACGAGAACTTACGATAAAAGAGTTAAACAGGTAACATGTAGCTACTGCAGGGGACCAGGTCACTATGCCGTAGATTGTACAAAGCGCAACAAGGGTACGAAAATCAATAAATCTTCAAGCTCTCCGGTCCAGATCTGTTCTCGAATTCAGCAAGACAGAATTAAGACCAGAAAAATAACCATCGGAAACAAGACTTTTGAGGCTCTAATCGACACTGGAAGCTCAGTTTCGCTCATTCGTGAAGATGTAAGCAAAGGAATCATCGAGCAATCGAAGCTCTCGAAGGACATTGTCGTGTTATCTGGATTGGGAAAGTACGAAGTCAAAACAAAAGGATCGTTCCAACGAGAAATCGAATTGGATGGAGAGAAATATTCCGTACTATGACATGTCGTGCCTGCGGTGCATTTGGAGTTCCAGGCAGTGATAGGATCGGACATTTTGGAACAAGCTTTTGTTGGCTTTGATAAAAAAAGGTGTTTATTTCAGTAAACACGAAGAGAAGGTGTGGTTTGTGAATACACAGGTTTATGAAGCAAGAACTGAAGACGAAATCGAAGTTAAACATGTTATCAATCCTCGAATAAGAAAGGAACTCTCTGAACTAATCAACAGCTATACACCTAAGAAAACCGAAACGACAAATGTTTCCATGAGAATTATCCTGAAGGATGATATACCAGTTTACCAAACAGCACGCCGTTTGTCGTTTCTGGAGAATCAGACCGTCAACAAGCAGATCGACGAATGGTTGGATAAGGGAATCGTGAGACCAAGCTCTTCTGAATTTGCAAGTCCAATCGTGTCAGTCAAGAAGAAAGACGGTACCGACAGACTATGCATTGAGTATAGGAAACTGAACCGAAAACTAGTCAAGGATCGCTTCCCCTTGCCACTGATAGAGGACGTATTGGATAGGCTGCAAGACGCCAAAGTGTATTCCACGTTAGACTTGAAATATGGGTTTTTTCATGTCGACGTAAACGAGGATTGCAAGCATTTCACCTCCTTTGTTGTACCAGACGGGCAGTTCGAATTTAATAAGGTACCTTTTGGTCTCAGTACAAGCCCAAGCGTATTTCAAAGATATGTGTACAGCATTTTTAGGGAACTCATGCGAAAAGGCATCGTAATAATTTATTTGGACGATTTGATCGTTCCAGCTAAAGATGAGAAAGAGGTTTGGAAAAACTAAAGAAGGTGTTTGAGGTCGCATCCAGATATGGGTTGGAGATCAAGTTTGAAAAATGTCAGTTTTTAAAACGAAAGGTGGAATTTTTGGGTCACGTTGTCGAAAATGGAACGGTGCGCCCTTCAGTTGCAAAAACGATAGCTATCAAGAGGTTTCCTGTACCAACGACTGTCAAACAAGTCCAAAGCTTTTTAGGACTCACTGGCTATTTTCGAAAGA
This sequence comes from Trichonephila clavata, assembly GCA_019973975.1. NCBI lineage: Eukaryota > Metazoa > Arthropoda > Arachnida > Araneae > Nephilidae > Trichonephila > Trichonephila clavata. The sequence goes on along the minus strand of BMAO01004360.1, from coordinate 273,234 downwards.
TTATTCCGTCATACTCTAAAATAGCGAAACCTTTGAGTGATCTAATTAGAAACGACAATCGATTTGTCTTTGAACGACCTCAAATAGAAGCATTTGAAAAGCTCAAGCAATTATTGACTGAAAGTCCTGTATTAAGTATTTTCCAGCAGGGAAAAACAACCGAATTGCACACGGACGCAAGTCAACAAGGTTACGGAGCCGTCTTACTCCAAGAGGCAGAAGATGGAAAATTGCATGCAGTTCAATACATGTCTAAGAAAACTACCCCGGCAGAGGAGAAGTATAGCAGCTATGAGCTTGAAGTTCTTGCTGTTGTCAACGCTTTAAAGAAATTTCGTACCTACCTTATGGGAAATCATTTCAAAGTCATAACGGATTGCTCAGCGTTTCAAAAGACTATGGACAAAAAGGATTTGGTTACTCGTATAGCGCGATGGGCATTATTGCTGGAAGAGTTTGATTATGAAATTGTGCATCGTTCCGGCCAGAGAATGCAACATGTGGATGCCCTTAGCAGATATCCAGTCGCAATAATTACTAACGATACTCTAACCGCAAGATTAAAAAGGGTACATTAAGAGGATGAATACACTCAGAGTCTAAGGTCACTGATTGAAACAAACAGCAATTCAGACTTTTTCGATAAAAATGAAATACTTTACAAATATGTTGAAGGTCGTGAATTGATAGTTGTACCAAGAGATATGCAAACTGAGATAATTAAATTAGCACATGAGAAGGGACACTTCTCCGTTGCCAAGACTGAAGGAGTTGTGAAACAAGAATTTTTCATTCCCAATTTGAGCAAGCAGGTGCAAAATGTAATTGTTAACTGTGTGCCATGTATTTTGACCAACAAAAAGAGTGGAAAAAAGGATGGATTTTTCAACCCCATTCCTAAAGAGGATGTGCCATTAAGTACTTATCACGTCGATTTTATCGGACCTTTGCCTTCTACTAACAAGAAATATCAGCATATTCTCACAATAGTGGATGCTTTTACAAAATTTACCTGGCTTTATCCCGTTAGATCTACTTCCGCAGAAGATGCTTTGGATAAATTAAAATTGCAACAAAGAACTTTTGGTAATCCCAAGAGAATAATAACAGACAGAGGTTCTGCTTTTACTTCTGGAGATTATTGTACTAATGAAAACATTCAACATTTGCAAATAGCCACCGGAGTACCCAGAGGGAATGGCCAAGTCGAGAGAATACACCGAACTATTATTCCCGTTTTGACCAAGCTGTCAATTGAGGAGTCTACCAAGTGGTTCAAGTTCGTAGACCAACTTCAAAGAATTTTAAATAGTACATTTAATCGTAGTACTAAGTGGTCTCCATTTGAATTATTAATTGGCGTCACCATGAGAAACAAGGAAGACCTTCGCCTGAAGGAGTTACTGATGGACGAAATGATGGAGTAATTTCAAGAACAGAGGAACCAATTACGACAAGATGCAAAGAAAATATCCAGAAGATACAGGCAGAGAATAAAAGAACCTATAACAGGAAGGCCCCTAACTACCAGATGGGTGACTTGGTGGTCATTCAGAGAACACAATTTGGGACAGGTTTGAAATTAAGGCCTAAGCTTTTGGGACCATATAGAAAAGTTAAAGTAAAACCTAGAGATAGATATGATTTAGAGAAAGTGGGTGATCATGAGGGACCTAAGACAACAAATTCATCTGCTGATTTTATGAAATTTTACTCACCATGATGATGTATTTTTATAAAAAGCGTTTTCTATTCTTTTTAAAAGAACATAATGTGTATTAATGTGTTTTGTTTTCTTTGCTATTAATATTTCATTTTTGAGAGTTGTATCCTTATTTTTAAATTTATAATTTTTATCTCCGATTAATATTAATTTTGCAGAGGCTGATATTTTGTTGTATGGTATGTAAAATCACTGAGGTCAGTGATTCCCAGGATGGCCGAACTTGTAAGAAAGGAGTGCAAGTTTTCTTTTACTTCTTTTGATTTTTATTGTAAGAGATGGCACCACTAATCGAAACCACGTGAGTTTTAGCTGCGCGATACGATGAGGTCATGTATTTATAAAGGGGGCAGAGAAGAAAAACTGAGAGTTGCACCAAAGCTTGAACGAAGGCAGGTCAGAGGAAATCGGTCTCTCCGTTGTTTTGAGAAAGAGTACGTGTTTTCGGAATTAGTATGGTGCTATCTCGAATTATTTAAAACCCCTTGTAAATAGTAAATGTTTTAGTTGCGTTATTAATAAATTAAGTTATTTTAACTCTGCGTGCTTATTTTAACATTAAAATCGATCCTTTCCCTAGACGCCGTCCCACATATATGAATGCTTATATACATATGGTTTCGAAGAATCAAATTTTAATAAAACGTTAAACAATACATTTCGTATATCAAACGACCGAATTAATTTTTTTTTTTTGCTCCGATTGTGCATGGCAAACCGACACCTCGCTTTGATTATGTTTTCATGGTAAGGTTACTGTATTGGCAATCGCAGTAAATAATTTCTGCCAAGTCCTAAACAAATATTGCAACTAAAAATAATTTGATCGAAAAATATTCCTAGAAAAAATAAAATGACGAAGAAAACGTTTTTGATAAATATGGCAACGTCACAACTGTCGTTGAATTCTTATTTTCATTTTTTTTTCAGTTATTTCTTGAATTCTTGATTTTACGCATAAATTACTATAATATATCAATACTTACTACTAAATTATCTAATTATCTAATTATTAATTACTAAATTATCTAATTGTTATGAGTTTTACTTTAATGCAATACTGATTAATTAGAAGATAAATTTATTACTGTTGTAAAATATTTTTGAAAATTAAGTTTATTTTTGGTGATAGCATGTACTTTAAATGTGGTTAAATACATTTTATTCGTAGGTTAAAACTATAGCCCTCTCTTTGATGACTCTAATAGTGTTTCTTTTCAATCAATATTTATAGAACAAATAAACGAAATTAAGTATCAAATACCTATTTATAGGACCCGAGTCTGAGGTAAAAAGAGCTCCCACAAATGTTACCGATTCTTTTCTAGCCGCAATTGGATAATAGAAACTTATAGAAGCTGTTATTATCTCTGTTGAAAGATCTTCTATGTCCTCTCGTTTTACACGAGGATATTTCTCAAGCTCTTTCTCATTCTCGATTGCCTTCGGCATGTCTAGATCTATAACAAATTTCAGCTGTTTTTCTTCGATTCTAAAGTTTTGACTTACCTCCTTACTCCACCAACCAACCTAGAAAAAAAATTAAAGACGTGAAAAAATGGAACACTCTTAGAAGCTTTCGCAGTTCTCATCTTACAATAAGATAAAATAATTATCTCTGTTAAAAGCTCAGAGTGTGAACTAAATTACTTGACAATAATGGATTAATTAACTAACTTCATAAAAAGTTAATTTTTTTAAAAAAAATGTCCTTATTAGTGATGACGTTTTTCCGCGTTTAGATTTTAGTCTTCAAGTTACCCAAAATTTCATGCTTTGTAAAATTTTGCTTGGAAATTTCTGATTTATAAGTCTTTTAATGTCTTGGACGATAGAAAATTTTCTGCTTAAAATGTTTCAAAAATAGATAATTTCTTTCCCATTTCTCAAAATCTAAGAGGGGAAAAAATAGTAATATTATTTCAAACTTACAGCTACAAAAAGTGAATAGTAACTATAAATACAAGTATATATAACTTTCACATAGAATTTTTTTATAGATATATTACGATTTCTCATGTCATAAAATACCTATAGTGGCTCGGGATTTGAATAAAAAGACATGGGAATGAATGCAATAATTTACTGGATTTTAAATATGTATATGTTCGAAATTATTACGCATATTATAATAAATGGTACACGAAATTAAAGAAAAATAAACTAAATTGTATTTTTCGTCACAAATGTTTGATGTGTGACCCTTTTCTTACACGACAAACATCTAATCTGAAATGAAGTCCGTTCGACGAATTTTGTAATCTATTGTTAATGCTTGTAATGCTGCACAAATTCTCTCTTGAAGTTCTTGCAGTATTTTCAGCAGTGATGGTTGACGGTTGTCACTCACTCACAACTACATAAATGTATTTATTCAACTCAAATATATTTATGTGATAATTGTACACACATGGAGTGGTTCCCTTAACCGAACTCTGAAAAACTGTAATGTTCTAAGGACGAAAACAGTCAGGCTAGAGATAAATATATATAAATTTAAAGTTATTTCACCTTTAAAATATTACCATCTCTCTTCCATACAACGACTGTCTTTCATTAAAGACGTGATGGATAATGGAAGCTCCTGTACGTTGAATCTAAATGGGCATAACAATCTTATGATATGGTGTGAAGCTTGTAGCATTAGGTATATATTGAGGTGTTCTTGTCACTTCACTATAGTTAAAAATTAAAAGCTACATAGCCAACAGACAATTGTGTTTCCATTTATTCATAGAAAATAAAATTTTAAAAAACTGAAAATATGTTATATATACTTACGTAATCACCAACTTCATTTTGAGGAATCATTGCAGACATTTTCAGTTTCATTACAAGAAAAATTATTTTGTTCCTATCTCTGATTGATTCACACTGAAATGCCCATGATTTCCGAGATATTGTTAGATTGTAACTTGTTATTTCTTTGTTGGAAATGTCATCCTCGACATTCCATTCATTAATAGTAAAATTGGCAAAACCCTGCAATACAAATATTTATGTTATAAGGCTATGTTTCAATGTAATATTTCCTTTTTAAAATTTCTAAGCTTCTGTTCAATCCTTAGTATGACTTTTCACCATATTAAAATTCATTAAATGCAATAATGGTAGTTTCTCCATTATTTTTACTTTAAAAATCAATGGGGATAAACTGAGGGATGCATTTTGAATTTTTGCTGTTGCTTATCTACATGTTTTGATAAAGATTATAAATAAATTTTTTTAAAAAAGTAACAGAAATTTAAAATTAAAATTATGATTCATTGAATTCAAGATAATTCTAGAATAAAATTAAAGTGTAAAATGCAGCATTTTTATCTCTTTTATTCAATGATGATATTTTCAGAGAAATACATTGTATCTTGAAAACGGATTTTGGATTTTCGAACTTTCAAAGCTTTAAAAAACGAAGTTGCGTTAGTTTGCAAAAATTTACCGAATAATGAGAAGAAATTCTTGATATTGTTCACTATTGAATTCATTTTGTAATTACTTAGTTTTAAAGGTTTAAACAAAATTTAATTGAGGTATTCACCTGAGAAATTAAGTGACACACGGAATTGTTAATGCAAAGCTGTTGTGAATCAAATTAAAAGCTTTTTATGTATTAAAATATATCCTTGAAAATCATACATATTAGTTTAAAATTTTAAAAAAAAATTGGCATCATATCTATTAACTGCTATGCTTACTAATAGTTTTCCACTGGAAATTTCTGTTTTTGTTACATTTATGCTTGTTTGTTCTCTTCCCATCATCTGAAAGGAATTTCCAATGAAATCGATTGTAGTTTGAGGATCTTTTATGGAAATAAGTATTTGGCGAGTGGAAGCTAGTGTGTAGACGTTTGTTCCTTTCCAATCAATACGGAGTTGAACCCAAGCTTTTGTATCCGTCTCCCACATTGATGAAGGAATGATTTTGTGAAGCCATTTCTGAGATGGATTCATACTGCAAAAATGAATCAATCAATCAATCAAAACTTTAAGTTAAAATATTTTAACTGTAAAATTACACTAAATTTGCTTTTACGATTAATTTATTTCTTAAAGAATCAGATTCCTTTGATTTGTTTGATAATTTTATCGTTTTAGATAACAAAAATACATTTGACATATCACTATATATACTGCATAACTACTTGCTTTACATAAACTGCACTCAGTCTTGACTGTTTATTGTTCTACATTATACTCTAGAGCCAAATAATTGTTGGTGGATATTAAGAACTTTGGGGAGTGAACTTTGTTATTTTGAACTAAAATGTAAGCCGTTTTGTTCGGTGGCATGCCCAAAATATTGTGTTGCGTGCCATCAATAAAAGAAGAGATGAGCAAAATAAGAAACAAAATTCTACATATATCGAAATACGATTTCTTTAAAAGAAATGGCATGCTTTACGAACTTGAAGTGTTGTATAGCTCTTGGAATATGCTATTTTTTCTCAAAAGCCTTGGATAATATCTCAAATAAATGCCTTCAAAACATAAGAGCATTGCATACGTACATTTCAGGTTTCTTCGTAAGAAAGGGGCACGTGTTATACGGCGATTATACCTAAAAGTTAAAAAATGCAGCAGGAAAGTATACAGGATGACTCACATACATATATATACAGGTAGACTCGCTACCAGACCGAAAAACATGCAGGGTGTATAAGGGGTACAAAGACGACTCGGAATCACTTAGGAATGTGAGGTCACAAGTGCTGTAATTGCGAGCTATGGTGCAAAGAAAAGAAAAAGAACAGAAACAGCAACGCATTTATGGGACAGAAAATATTTTATATGAAACGTTGTACTGTAACAGGTGTTTGAAATTACGATCGAAGTCATCCGGCAAGTCGAACAGAGACGCTGCATGGAATTCCTAACTTTCTGGAAGATTTCTCCTGGCAGTCTTACGGTAGATGACGCTGAACGAAAGGTTTCGCAAACACCAATCCTGTTGGAAGTCGTCAAACTCGTATTCAAACGAGGAACTGCCGACATGATAATAGTGTATGGAGATGTGAATTGTAACGGACACACCACTCGGCGGTTATACCAGGAACATTACCCTAACAAGCATGTTCAGCATGAAACTACCTTCGTAAGTGTGAATAAAAGATTACGTGAGACTGTTTTTTTTAGTGTACGAAGCACCCGTTCCTTCAGTTGAAGATCTCATAAGGTTACGTGACATGCCAGAAATCATTCAGAACGTAGGAATTCCATGCAGCCGGACAGATGACCTTTGGTCGTAAGTTCGAACACTTGTTGTTGTACAACTTTACTATAAATTTTTTTCTGTTCCATTGATGCTTTGCTGTTTCTGTTCTTTTTCTCTGCTTTTTGTTCCCAACTACAACATTTGCGACCTTACATTCCTTTGCAATTACATATTGTCTCTGAACCCCCTACACCCTGCAAGTTTGTCGGTCTGGTAGCGAATGACCCTGTAGGTGCTCGTCAAACGCCGGATTTTTCAGTACTGAAAATACATATTTTAGAAAAGAAATTTTAGTTTTCGGGTCAGTTGCTGGTGTGATTTTAAACATAACTGATTATGATATTTTCAATTATAATTATGAGGAACATTATATATCAGGCTACACATGGCACGAAATTCAAATACTTTGATATTCTAACAAGATTTAACATAAAACCAATAAATGTTTTATTACCTCTTCATAATCAGTTTTTAAAAAACATGCTTTACTGAAAACAAACCTTACTTTTCATATGAAATTAGAACCTTCGAGTTCTCATCATTTCCATTCTTATAATCTTCTCTAGAGTATCTATAAGAGCTAGAAGGTGTATTTATGGTAAGAAGTTGTTCATGCACGAAAGAAATTAATTCTTCATCCTCAGAAGATTCATTTGAATTGGCAGAATTTCCATCTTTCCTATCCTTTCTAACTTCATCCTGTTTTAAAGATATCAAAATATGATATAGTACATATTAAACCTCTGTCTGTAGTTAAAAATAAATGCAGTAAGTGATGAAAATCGAGTTCAAGAAAATGTAAGTTTTATATTTCTGGTCTAAAATCAGGAGCTGAAACGGCTAAAAATGTATTTTTGTTCTGCCACTTTTATTTTTCCTTTATATTCATGAGTAAAAAAGCGTTTTCATTTAAAGTACTACTGCTACTACTAGCCAACACCCACCCTTTGCTGTTGGGTTATTAGGCGACTTGTTCTGTGATGAGTTAGCTCTTATTGTCATCTTAGTAGTCAAAGAAGCAATTTATGCACATCATCTCATCCTCACACAATGGATATCTCGGAGGACATCATCGATGGGAGGACATATGATGTCGGTGTGTGGAAAGATAAACGTGGTCGGTCTTCATTGCTTACATTAAAATAATCATTTTGGTAAATGTAAAAAAAATTAAACTTTCTTTGCATTTATAATATGTATAAAGGTAATATATATATATAATATAAAATGAATTATCTTATACATAATTACCAGGTTGAATTTAAATGTAAAAATTCGTAAATCAATAATAAAGACTAAAATGCAAAAAATAAATAAATGAATGAATAATTTTGAAAAGACCTTAAAATAAATTAATACAGTTTTGTCAAAACATAAAAATAACAAATTTAGTATATTAACTTAATTCAATTAATAAAAATATTTTAAATTTAAATTAATTCAACTTATAATGGGCTTTCAGTCATTCATTCTTAAACGCATACGATTCGTACCTTCTTTTGAATACTCAGATTCTGGATTAAAAACGATAAACAATTATTCTCAACCTTTTAAAAATAATCGTATGTACGAAGCATTATAATACAGTTAAAGGGAGCATTTCAGTTTTTATATTATGCCAAAAAATATTTCGTTTATAAACTTAAAAATGAAGTGTTAGAATAAATACTCTAGTTATGCTCCTTAACATTATTGAAAAAAAAATTCTTAAAATTATTCATATTGCTTAAAATGCCTTATAAACAGTTTTTAATATGGTAAATATGTTTAAAAACTTTTACAAGATGTGATTATACTTACATTATACATGACCTGATACTCAGTATCTTTATCTAACTTTAAAATCACCATATTCCTTTGTTTAGTTTCTTTGCTGCTTCCTAGAGGTATATTTTGTGAGTACAGAATACTGAAATCCGGCAATTCTGGTACGATTACTTGTAACTTGATATCTTTCTTTGATTTATCAATATCACTTTTGAAAAATACTTCTCGTTTCTTTTCACTGCCTGTTAACAGAAATTTTTATATTACTAAAATAATAATATCTTTCTTTTTCTTAATTTGGCGTTTAATTCTATTCGTGATCGAAAGTTTGTTTTCAAATTGTTCCATTCAAAAAGGTCGCTGTAATAGAGATTTTTATTTTGCACTTTGATGATGAAATTAAGCATTATCTTGTAAGTGTAAAAGCCCTTTCTGTTCCCATTAAAAATATCAACAACTGACTTTTTTAATAAAAAAAAGCTAGTATGAAACCTATGGCACGCGTGCCAGATGTGGCGCGCTGAGCAATTCCCAGTGGCACGCCAGCACTCCACAAAATTATAAGATATATATAAAGCTAAATCACGCTCTGTCTCTCCTTTCAACGCATGGTACATTTTTATAAAAAGGTTATTTTTCATTTTCGATTCTCTACTTTAAAACGATTGTGCTGAATAAGCTTGCTTTTAATGTGTGTGCTTTATGTAAAAGAAAACATTCTATGTTTAAATGTGACTTATTAGTGTTAAATATTCAACGCAAATAAAAATTGAGTAATACTTGTAAAATGAAGAATCATTCATCACGGCTCTATGAATAAAAAAGAAAGTAGTTTGTCCTTTACCCACCAAAAGCTTGGTCATCGACTGAAAAAGAAAATACAAATGTCTTAGGTATAAATCAAAATTCTGCTTAACAAACGTTTTTCAGCGGAAATATAAGAAACAAAAATAGTTATTCTATTAAAATATTTCATTTGGATTGGAAATAAATTCTTTGAAAAAAAATCACTGTGTGTGTGTGGGAGGGAGGGGGGGGGTAATTTTTTATAGGCAAGTGAATCTAATTTCATAACAATGTCCTATTTAATTAAATATTAAAAGCAACTGGAATTTTTTGAGGGTTGTGCTAAAGTCATAATTGTTGAATTTTTTACTTTTGGTGCGAATCAAGCTAATAAAAATAGATATTAGAACATAATTTTATTATTTTTTTCATGTTTTTCTCATGTTCTCGTTACTCCCGCCGATATACGAATACCGAGTATGATTTCAATCGAAAGTTTAATTTAGTTTGATGCACGACGTGATTTTTAGGTTCCTTTCAACTTTGTGCCGTTGTGTGTGTTTGTTTTATTGCGAAAATTTGTATATTGTATGTTTAATTATTGCGACAATTCCTAATTACATATTGAAGCAAATGGCGACTATAAAAAAAGTTTGATGTTCACGATCTCCAAGATTCTTGGATGAACGAATTAGATTCATACAACAAAAAGATCGTGCTGTATATGTGTGCTATATCGCGAAAATGTCGTATATCGTACGTCTCAAGCGTACAAAGATATTTTCAAACTAACCACATTTAAGAATTCTTATATATATAAGAAATGTGAAGTTTTAGAAAGAGCAGTTTCTGGATATAAAACGGGAATTCAATTTTTATGTCAAACCATTGGAGTCCAACTCAAAGCGACAGAATGTGGTTTCGTCATTGCTCATTGGCCAAAGGAAAACCTTTTACTGATGGCTAACATATAAAAGACACATTTTTAAAAAGTGCTGAAATATTGTTCAGCGATTTACCTAACTTGCAAACAATATATCCCGAATTCAAGAACTACCGCTTTGGCGCGAACTGTTGAAAGAAGAACACAAATGACAGAAAATGTAACTGCGGAACAAAATTCAGGTTTACAAGAAACTGTTGCATTGGTCGTTGCTCTTGATGAAAGTAAAGATGTGAATGATGTTGCACGTCTTGCAGTAATTGCACGATAGTGTGATAAAAATCGAATTTATAAAGAGTTATGCAGCATGATTCCTCTGTCTGATACTACTAAAAGACAGGATATTCTTTCTTCATTTATAAATCCTTTTGGAAGAAAAAGTATTAATACGAATAAAATATTTTGTATAACTACTGATGGCGCTCCTGCAATGATTGGCAAGGAAAAATTACTAAGCAAACTTCTTGAAAATCATATTGGACATAAAATATTGAATATCCATTCGTAATACATCAGAAAAGTTAAGTTGCCAGAATTTCGTCTCAGCACTTAATTTCTGTAACGGGTACTGTACTTAAAATAATTAATTTTATAGTGTCTCGATCTTCATTAGTACACAGACAATTTAAATCCTTTTTAGAAGAAATGGAAAGTGAATATGGGGATCTTCCCTTGTACATTCGTTTCCGTTGGCTTAGTCTAGGTAATGTATTGAATAAGTTTGTGTCATGCATGGAGCACATTAAAATTTTTCTTAATGAGAAGGGACAGGGCCGGCTCTAGCAATTTTGCCGCCCCGGTCAGAAATGAATAATTCCGCCCCTCTCCCCAATTAAAAAAAACTATTATTAAAAAAGATAAAAAAATGTTCATAAATGCACACCTATAAAACTTGAATAATCCTTGCGAAGAAAAAGGGAGCTAACAGTACATATATATGTATATCTATATATATATAAGTGTTATGTTGGTTTGTGTACGCTTCCATAACTCAAAAAGTTCTGCATGGATTTATCTGAAATTTTGACACAACTTTGCATTTGACCCCGGTCAGGTTCTTATGTACTTTTTATTTCGAAATGCAATCTAAATTTTTTTAAATTTAATTTTTAAGTGATTTTTTGATGTTATGACGTCATACGATGTCACGACTCGCTCTGAATGCGAAAATTTAAGCTTTATACATATTTCCCCCCAATTATTACATATTTTTATTATACTTAAGTTTATTGGTTGTCATATTTTTCAATTTTTTTGTTCTTTGATATGTAATTGTGATTAATTTTCGAATAAATCATTTTTTTAAAATTATTCTTTCAGTCACTCAAATTTTGTTTTGTGGTTTTGGCAACATTCTGATAGCTAACGCGCGATAAACAATTTTTTAACAAAACTATATATATAAAAATGTTATGTTGGTTTGTGTACGCTTCCATAACTCAAAAAGTTCTGCATGGATTTATCTGAAATTTTGACACAACTTTGCATTTGACCCCGCGGTCAGGTTCTTATGTACTTTTTTATTTCAAAATGCACTCTAAATTATTTTAAATTTAATTTTTAAGTGACTTGGTATTACTTATTAATTGACGGGGTTTTGAATTAGTAAGTTTTTTTCTCCATTTTAAACAATGTTTTAAACATTCCGATAGCTAACGCGCGATAAACAATTTTTTATGTCATTGAAATACACGGGTTAGGTTTTCTGATATATAAATTATTTTTTAACAAAATACTGATTATACGGTTTGCTTGGTATTACTTATTAATTGACGGGGTTTTAAATTAGTAAGTTTTTTTCCTATTTTAAACAATGTTTTAAATTTCATTTGATGTTATTATTGAAATACAGGTTAGGTTTCCTGATATATAATTTCAGTCATCAAAATATTAAACCATACTTTTGTTTTCGATGACTTTTTAAAATTTAAATTTATGTTATAACCTTCTTGGTAACTTCTTTCCATTAGTAATTTGTTAATGGAATACTTGGAAGTTAGTACGGTTTGCTTGGTACTTACTTATTATTGCAACAATCACCAACGTTCAAAATAACTCTCCAAGTTGGCAACCCTGATCTCCTATGTGTTGTATGAGTTGAATTGGCAATCATGTGCTTCATTTCATATAATGTCACCAATAGGTTCCATTTGCTTTTGTCAGGGACATAGCTACCGCTGTATCAGCCATACCAATGATACAAGGCCCCCAAGTTACAGTGGCCCCAATCCGTGTTACTATAGTCTCACTAACACGGTGCTCATATCTGAAAATTGCCTCCCCCCCCCCCGCAAAGGAATTTTAATACAGGGCTTACTCAGAGCTGTTTTGCAATTTTGTATGTTTTTATTTTAACCTTTTTAAGTGTAGTCAATTGGCTTCAGTACACAAAATTGCCTTGCAGAAAATAGAACTTAGGTCATCATACTGGACAAGCAAAAGCAGTGTTGGTAGTAATTACATATCAAAATGGCTCAAATACTTGTTGAGGAAGCAGGGGGTCATTAGATTGTAATTATTTTTGGTACTTATGTACTTTTTCGCAACAATCACCAGCGTTCAAATAACTCGCCAAATTGGCAACCCCAATTTCGCATGGGATGCACACGCTTAATTGGCAATCATGTGCTTCTTTTCATATAACGTCACCAATAGGTTGCGATAATTTGTAAGTACCTTATTTTTTCACAAATTATGCTTTCACATTGATACAGATAGTTTAGTTATTTTTTATGTCAGTTAACAATAGTGTTGTATTTAATTTTTAAATTTATTTTTATGCTCGGGATATGTATTTTAGATATTTTTTTCATATAAAATACCAAATTTAAAATGGTTTTTACATATTATCACACAGTCGCCAGCGTTCAAGATAACTCGCCACTTTGGGAATTTTAGAGAATGGCCAGTGTGTTTATTTTACTGATGAAAATGTACTTCAAAGGGCCCTTAATCCACCTGGTACAACTCTAACTGCTTTCTTCACTTTGTGTCAAGAAGATGCCTTCGCCAGAACACTGTTGTATTCAGAAGTGCTCTCTTATTACACGTGGAATGAAACTAAAAAAGTATTCAAACGACGTAGACGAGGGAAACGAGTCGATGGTCAACCTGGTATTTTCAGAGAAAATACAATTGGTAGACTTTATACAGTGCATCCTAATCAGAATGAATGTTTCTATCTTCGCATGCTGTTGGTTAATGTGCCTGGTCCTAGATCTTTCCATGAGCTGAAAATTGTTGAAGGCGTCACACATGCCACTTTTCGCAGTGCGTGTCAAGCTCTGAACTTATTAGAAAGTGACCAACAATGGGATATATGTATAAATGACGCATGCAACACTGCGCATCCAAACCAAATTCGCGCTTTATTCGTAATTATACTGACCTCTTGCTTCCCTTCATCTCCCGTAGAGTTATGGGAAAGATATCGATCACATATGACTGAGGATATTTTGCATAGAGTACAGTTAGAAAATGGCAATATGGCAATGGAATTAACAGAAGGTATTTACAACGAAACATTAATAAATATTGAAGATAAGTGCTTAACTATTGCAAATAAAGTTCTTATTCAATTGGGAATGCCAGCACCCACCCGAGCTACGATTGGTTCATTTGATGTGGATTTGCGCCGTGAACAAAGTTACAACATCAGTGATCTCCAGTTGTACGTCCAATCAAACATTCCCAAATTAACGTGTGAACAGAAGGGCATTTATGATCGCATAATGCAAATGATAAATGACGGAGTCGGGGGGGGGGGCTTCTTGGATGCACCAGGAGGAACTGGGAAAACATTTCTTATCAGATTGATTCTGGCAACAGTTCGATCAAAGAATGGCATAGCATTAGCTCTCGCGTCGTCTGGAATAGCAGGAACATTGTTACCAGGTGGAAGGACAGCTCATTCAGCTCTGAAGTTGCCATTGAACATACAAACCATCGAGACTCCCATGTGCAATATTTCCAAAGCGTCCCAAAGTCATTGTTTGGGATGAATGTACAATGATACATAAAAAATCACTTAAAGCTCTGGATCGATCGCTACAAGATTTGCGTGAAAACGTTCAACCATTCGGGAATGCATTGATATTGCTCTCAGGAGATTTTAGACAAACATTGCCTGTAATTTCTCTATCAACACCAGCGGACGAAATAAATGCTTGCCTGAAATATTCAACATTGTGGCGACACGTACGTACATTTCAGTTGACTATGAATATGCGTGTCCAGCTTCAAAACGATCAATCATCCGAGGTATTCTCACGACAGTTACTGGACATTGGAAATGGACAGCTGCCAATAGATGAGACAAGACAAATATCATTACCTGATAATTTTTGTAATTTAGTGACATCGAAAGAAGAACTTATCGAAAAAGTATTTCATAATATTCAAATTAATTATAGGAATCACGACTGGCTCAGTGAACGAGCTATCCTTGCGGCGAAGAATAAAGATGTCTATCAACTTAATAATTTGATACAATCCAGCATTCAAGGTGAGGAAATTATATATAAGTCGATAGACACCGTTGTGGAGGCAGATGAAGTAGTTAATTACCCATCAGAGTTTTTGAACTCTCTTGATCTGCCCGGAATGCCACCACACTTATTAAAATTGAAAATAGGTGTGCCAGTTATCATGTTGCGTAATGTCAATCAGCCAAAACTCTGTAACGGCACGCGACTCACTGTTAAGAAATTGATGAACAACGTAGTGGAAGCAACAATATTAACTGGGCCTTTTAAAGGAGAAGATGTCCTGATTCCTCGAATTCCCATGATCCCAACTGATACGCCATTTAAATTTAAAAGATTGCAATTCCCAATTCGATTGGCATTTGCAATCACAATCAATAAAGCCCAAGGTCAATCGTTAGAATTGTGTGGGTTAGATTTAAGTGTGAATTGCTTCTCACATGGACAATTGTATGTTGCGTGCTCCCGTGTCGGCAAACCTGATAGCCTTTATATTTACACAAACAATGGCAAAACAAAAAATATTGTATACCCACAAGTATTGCAAAATTAGCCCTTTTCCCTCAAGGACTGCAAAAGGTAGAGCCATTTCTAATTTGTGTATATTTTTAACTGTTTGACTGTTTTTTTTAATTTAAATTAATGTAATTTTTTTTATCAGTTTTGGGCTATTTTTAATTTCTCTGTTTATTACTATTTTATAAACTGCATGAACTTTTATGTATTTTGCATTTAATTTATTATTTAGATTATTTCTTATTTATTTTTGTGATTTTCATTTAATTAATTTTTGCTTATGATTGTTTCTTACATATTTTTGGGATTTTTATCTGATTTTTGTTTATGATTATTTCTTATATATTTTGTGATTTGTAATGTGTTTCATTGTCTGATTGAATCTTTAAATAATTTCAAATCACCCAGTTTTTCCTCATGTTTTGAAACTCAAATTAATTTTAAGTTCTCAGATCTCTATTTCTGTAATTAAACCAGACTATCCATTGAGAAAATTATCCCCAATATAAGATTCACATTTGGCTGGATGGACCAGCTCTCTTTTTTCCATTTAACCAGACTGAGCCACAGCAACGCGTGGCAGGGTACAGCTAGTATATATATATATATATATATATATATTAAAAACTAAAACATTAAAAATTACCACTGTTTTTTCTGACTTTTAATTCTGAAAACTTTCTGATCAATTTGTTCAACTATTTCATGTTTGATAGCCAATGTAGCTAAGCCATTTAAACTATCTTTAGAATTTGTGAAATGTAAGAAATTTTTTATTAATTTTAATTTTGGAACTAATATTTACACTTCCCCAACTTATTAGCAAAGAAAGTAAAATAAATGCAACAGCAAGGTTTAGAGCAAATTCTAAAACAGAAATAAATTTTAAAACTTCAAGTGGGCTTTTTTGTTTTTTTGCCTGCTAAAGCTGAATCTGACATTATCTTATCTGCTCAATCAAGCGCGTTTACATTCAACGATTCTCCGTCGGTCAACATCATTCCTAAATTTTTACAGTTTTTAATTAATTAAAATTTTAGTATATCTTAAATCATATATATTGTACAAAATGAAAACAATTACTGTCAGTACTCATTAAATTAATTCTGCATTCCAAGGCATTAACAGCTTCGTCCAATGTAAAAAAATAAAACACTATCTTGAATTTTAATTTAGGATATTCCATCGGATCATCTTGTGCTTCATAGTTAAAATTGACATTTTTCCGTCGAACTCTGTGACGTGGCTGGGTCACCTCAAAGTTAGCAGAGATATCAATCTCGACGGCCAGTTCTTTTGCCTCACAGTGCATTTTATCAAAAGTAACATCCTTAAAAAAATCTTTACAATTTCTTGAGAGTTCCATAGTAGAAGGTAGATCGTAATATTTTGTTTGCAATAGCTTGCTTATTGGATTTTAATGCAATTAAAGATTTTATACCAAATAATGATGGCTATAGGAACTTCCATTGTTAAGTAGTAGAATTTAATAATCCAGAGGCCTAATCTCTTATAGAGTTGTCAAGTTCAGCATCATTATAAAAACTAAGCATCATAAAAACCTCCCAGTTGATAACTTAAGGGTTTAATAGCCTCTATTCAGCTTTCCCCGCTATTTGCACTAAGTGGCTTTAAAGTTTTATGCCGTTATACATTTTAATAATATAACCCAACGAAATATTGATGAAAAAAATTAAATTTTTTGAACTATATTAAAGAAAAGTACAGGCTTCTAAAGGTTGCTTTTGCTATGTCATTAACGACCAAATTTAAATAGTGGCTACTACATGGCATACAGATAGTTCGCGGATTTAACGTTCTTATTTTAAATTGAGCCCTTGATTTCTCGCCTTTCATATTCGCTCCGTTATTGTAGACCTAACCCCACATATCTAACAAATTTAGTCCTAATTTTTTAAGTTTCTCAACTATTAAATTTGAAAGTTATCTTCCAATTAATCTTTCAACCGGAAGCAAACCAAAAAAACTCGCATTAGTTTTAACGATAACTTCGTTTGAATTAGATTTCTCAATACATGTATACCTTACTATAAATGTCATTTGTTTGATCTGGCATTAGGGGCGCATTCTAAAATTATCGAATATTTAGCTTCTTTAATTTTATGAACAATGTATAATTTAATATTCTCATATAAAAGAGAAATTATCTCGTACTGAATATTTTCCTCCAGATAGTGTATTTTAACTTCTTCCTTTAACTTCTTCCAAATTTTCCATAACAAAAACAAAATATATTTTTAAAATTTGGTACAAATGCCGCCCCGGTCATGGGTCCGGTTTTTCCGGCCCTAGAGCCGCCCCTGGAAGGGACACCCTTTTCCCGAATTAGACGATAAGAAATCGTTAGGTAGATTGATGTTTCTGTGACACATATAACTAAACATCTCTACAAACTAAACTTAGGATTGCAAGGAAAGAGACAAAAAGTGCCTGAACTTTTTGAATTTTGGAAAGGTTTTGCTACAAAATTAAATATATTTTCCCGTGATATTTATACTAGTGCCAACAAATACTTCCTGAATGTTAAAGCACTTGCAAATACATCAACCATAGACAAAGATGAGCTTCAAACTTATGTTGAAAATTGATAATTTTGAAATGGAATTTATTGACCTAACATCTTCAGAATTATGAAAAATAATATTTAAGGAATTACACACACACACACGGAAAAATTTGGAAAATAACTCTAGCAATAAATCGACAGCTATTTTAAATTGCTGGGTGTCATTACCTGAAAGATTTAATTGTTTGAAAAAAAAATAGCATGTGCTCTGCTTACCGCTTTTGGTTCCACATATCTATGTGAATAAATTTTTTCTGATATGAAATATATTTTGAGTCCACTAAGAAATTGTTTGATGCTGAACATTCAGAATCCTGTATCAAATTGAAAGTGACAAATTATACCCTTGATATTGCGACATTAAGTAGAGCTCTGCAGGGACAAGGTTCGCATTAAAATTTTAACTTTTTGTTTAATTTTGTTGCATGTGAAAACACTTATATTTTATGTTTATTTCTTTTTTCATAAATATTTTTAAGAATACATAATATATGTACAATTTTAATTTATTTATATTGAAGAATAGTCATATTATAAGTTTGTCCTTTATTTTAATAAAAATTCTTAAAAGATACATATTTATGTGCACAGTCTTAATTTCTTATTTATGTTGAAGGAATAGTTATATTTTACCTTGTTTATTTTTATGTCAATATATAAATATCTTTAAATGATGCATGTTTAACCATACAATAAAACTCAATCTGTATTTTTTCCAAACTCTACTTGTGTTGTCGTGGAAATCGAATTGTTTCAAATATTTCCTATTGCATGGCACGCTGAATCATGATGGTAGGTTGGTTTGGCACGCCACAGCTGAAAGGTTGCCGATCCCTAGCGTAGTCAATCAATCACAAATTTTCAAAACGCATGTGAAAAAAAAATACTGACGATGAAATGCAACTATAACATTTAAAATAGATCAAAGTTTCCTCGAGAGAAAAAAACAGAGTTTTTAAAAACTCTTTTAACTGGGGCATCCTTTGCCAATTCCATTTTGAAATCAAACTATTTCATAATTTTTTGAAGACAGTAACTTATTATTATCTTTAAAAAATAAATTTTTAAAAAATCAAATATTATAATGGAACTATTTTAACCATACGTATTTCTCTTCACTTTAAGATTCGTTTTTAAAAAGTCTTCCCTATATTCTTTAAAAAGTTTTAAAAAAATAGCAAAATATTACTTATTATTTTTTGTGCTGTGATTAGAGTAATCAAAGGGTTGATATTACCCCACTACTTGGATAGAAAAGAAAAGCACATGTCTCATCAAAATGTTGCTCTTTCAAATTTTATGGTTTGTTTAACGGGATGATAGTAACCTTGACTCTCTGGAAAAGTTCATTCTCTTTTGTCTCTTCATCACCGTTCAATGCGCATATGTCCTATTTGTGTAGTCTATTTTTATGTTTCTATGTGCTTAATGTACAATTAACTGGATTACGTACAACAAGATGATTCCTCATCCATACGAAATCTTCTACACTCATTCCAAATTTCGGCCAAATGATCATAAATCAGTATTTAATTTCAATAAATTCCTTTCCTCTCACCATGCCCTCTGTCATATATATTATATATGTATACATACAGTCGGCTCTCGCTTATTCAAACCTTTGATAAAATGAACCTCTCGCTAATTCGAAGTATATGCTTAGTCCCTAGATAAACTCTTGATATTTCGAACTAAAACAATACGTTTTGTTACACTCAAATATTTCGAAGTAAAATCTGTGGCTAGCCAGACTACAACACGCGATAATTTGAAGTTATCTTATATAGCTCTCGACAATTCGAACTCTAAATATCATGTAGAATCCTGTAGCAAACAAGTTGGAGCTTCTGTGTTTTGTATCGTCTCTGCTTGTCTCCCCTGTAACACAGCCCCCTTGATGACTATCTTTCTACCATCCCTTCTTTGTGTTTCACGGTTCCTCAAGCAAACAGACACTTTTATTGCTTTCCTTCTTCAAGTGGACAATAGATTGGCCGCACTTGTTGTCAGCCGTCCATATATTTCGTTTAACACGTAGCCTTGATACACACTTGATCAGAAAGGATAGTCTGCTATTGTGAAGAAGAGATGCGTAAGATTGTGTATTTTGCGTCTGGGTGATATGACAATTTATAACTCATCTGTGTGGCTTATGGCACGTGGCACCTAATAGAGCATGGGCCGGACTGGACCCAGCCTTGAAGAACCAATGGTGTTGGGACAGTATTTGAGGGAACCGATAATAGGTTAAACAGATTTTTAAAGATAACAAATTTTTTCGTCAAAAAATACTAATTACGTACAGTATGTATTCATTTAATAATTGTTTTTAATATGTAAATGTATCATTTTAATACAGAGCATTTAACTTTGGTATGATATTTATACTGTATAAAAAATGCACTTTATGATATTAATACTGTATAATATGCACAAATAGTTTTATACATATGTACAACTGTTGTTTCATTAAATAGTTTCAAATTTAAATGTGTTAGAAAAAAATTCTCTTCGTGTCGTTTGGGAGTTTTTTTCAACCCTCTTGATAATACATAATATTCTAATATTTTCTTTGAAAATAATATGTACGAGTATATATACATGTTTGCAAAATGATTTTATTGCATAATTTTATAGATTCTGATTTTAGGTAATGTAAATTTTTCATACTGAACTCAATTAGTATTTCCTTAAGTTTAAACCTGTACATACAAAAATTACTTTTCTAACATGTAAACATTTGACATATAAAGGTAGGGTATTTTATCATAGTTATTTTATAATATACATTTGCTTTGAAGACTATCAAGTTTTGAAACCAGCAGCTTTTATCTTATCATAAGGGATGGAGAGGTATGAGAGTACAATTTCTGAAATCGCGTGCGAGGAACTTTTTTGTCATAAGAAAGTTGCCCTTTTAAATTATAGAAATTGTTTTATTGAAAAGAATTTCAAAGCTAGCCATTAAAAGAGTAACAAAACTAACAGTGTTTCATATGGAACACGTAACATACGGAATAGGTTTCCAATCCGTAATACAGTAGAATCCCGAAAAATCGGCATACGATAACCCGGCAGTCCGGATAACTCGACCCAACCCTTGCAGGTCGAAGAAACCCCATGTACAGACCTGTTCCAAGGTACCGCATTTATTTGCATGTAGTAAATACTCTATGCCATCAAAAAGTACGTACTTTTCCTTTCTGTAAGGGTATTTGAAAAGTTGATTTTTTGTTGTATTCTCAAGTAAACAATACAAACAAGCGCAGTAAAATATTTTCTGAAGAACGCACTTACTCTTTTTCAATCCCATTCACGATAATCCTGCAGTTTCACACACTCGGCCACTTTTCAGTCCACATTAGGCCGAGTTTTCGGGACCTTATTTTACTATTATTCACATTATTTTGAAATAGCAACTATCCCTGATATCTCTGAATAAGTGTGCATGTATGAATAATACAGTTGTTTTTTAATTTATTTTAGACAAAATCTGCAAAAATGGGAGAATTCTATTGTTTTGCAATAAAAAGCAGATATTTTTATAAGCAAACGAAAAGTTTAGTTGACCATTCATTAATGCATGCTTACATACTTGACAGAAGAAATGAAACTGAAACTTACCTGATGTACTAAATTTAACAATGAATTCTGTAGATTCAGGTTGAGATGGCTTTACTGTCTCTATGTCATAAGATATAATCTTTCTAAGGGGATAAAATAAGTATAAAGCATGCTATTTTTTATACTGAACAATTACAATTTCTTAAAAAATGCACAAAAAGTCTATTAACAATATTCAAAAAGACATTTTTTTATTTTTTAAAAATAAAAATGTTTCTTTATTTTGAACTCATAGTATTCTCCATGTTAGAATAATAAGTCATAGATTTCTCGTATAGTGATAAGATTTTTGAGAAAGGTTTTTTAATTTTTTTCTCTTACATGCACCAATAATTTACGAATTTGAATTTATAGAAACACTGAAGAATTTTGAAACAAAAAATATTCTAAAATAATTTCTGAACCTAAATTTTTTTTTATAGATATGCAATATTTTTATTAATAAATATTGAACGCTTCTTAAAATAATTTTTCTTGATAGGATTTACGCATTATTTGAAATAGATATTTCGAAAATGTTATTTAATTAATTATCGCAGCAATAAATAAAATTTACTATAAATATGTCACCACACTCTTCACATCATAAATTTAAAAATAAAATCGTGACCTTATAAAAATATATATATCTGCATAAAAGAAACTCATATAAACTTATGAAGGTAATCATACTTATCAAATGGGTTAATCAGGAATTGCCATTTACAATATCCAGACATCAAGGTCCACGGTTTCAAACGCGTTGAAACTACAGGATATGATTTAGACAGACAGATTTGGAGTCCCAATAAAGAGCTCAGTTGCTCTTTCGTACATGATGAAGACGACGTTCTCTCAAAATCTCTATCCTCAATATCCTGGTACGTATTATGCTTTATTAATTGATTTGTCTGGCTGTAAAGAAATATTTTGGGCTTAGATTTTTCTGAAATAAAATTGTCTTCGAATGTAAAGAAATGATACAAAATTCTTTTGAAATTTCTCAAAAGAGTGCTTATTAAATGAATTAAATTTTATTATTCAACATATACTATAGTGTTAATGTTACTTTAGTGTATATTTTATAAAAAGGAGTATTGTTTAAATACTTATTTTTATAACCTCATTTTACTTATAGCTTTAAAAGTAGTTAGAAAATCAATCAAGTTTAAAAGATGTTTGAAAATGCAAACCAGTATGTTTAAATTTCAATAAGGATTGCATGATATTTTGAGTGATCTTTATAGACTAACTTTTAAAAAAATCTATTTTATGAATTTTAAATTATCCATTCGACTATTTTTTTTTCCTTTGAAATACTTCGCTTGCAAAAAAAAGTAAATTAAATAAAATTTAGAATCTCTAGGAACCGAATCTCTTTCATTCAGTTCCATGCGTCAGCATTATTTATCGATTTCCAAAGTTTGTGTTTGTTATATTTTGCGAAAACTAAAAATTTAGTATGCAAAATGTTTCTTAAAAAAGTATGCTTAAAAGATAAGAATACTTACTAAAGCTCCAAAATCTTTTGAGATTTATTTGGCTTATAAAGCTTAAAAGCCTTTTTCTCGTTAGAATATTCTAATTTTGCTTTCCACTGTGTCGAAGTGTATCCAGAACTGTTCGCTTGAACGCCAATTTGGGTAATGGTTGGAAAATCGATTACCATCCGATTTATAAACGTCAACGCAGCACTGTTTTTTAAAAAAATATTAGAAACAATTAAATAATTCAACAAGAAAAGTCAGAAAGAGGGATTTGAATAGTTTTCAAAATATAAACGTTATGACAACATTTATACTTATAAATATACTTCACAACATAACATTTATTGTATTTATTAATCATAATTGTAATAATATAGAAAAATCTTATTATATGCTTATTTTACTTCTAGGGAAAGATAGATACCCTTACTTTATATAGAAAAAGCATGCAATTTTTTTTATCTTAGGTAGAGATATTATAAAAATGGCATATATGACAAGATGAATAATCGTTGTAATGATTAGAAAAAGCATGTAATTTTTTTTTATCTTAGGTAGAGATATTATAAAAATGGCATATATGACGAGATGAAAAATCGTAATGATTAGATAATTTTAACTTTTGAAAAAAATGCGTGTATAGATTCTCAAGATTAAAGTATTTTGGTCAGCAAATTAGTCAGTTATACCTGTAGTTTTAGATAAGGGATTCATCAGAATTCATAACTATTTTTCTTTACTCCATTAAAAATTAGAGGAATTTAAGAAAATTTGCTTAATTACTTACTTAAATTATAGAAATTGTCAAAAGCTTATACCTTTCATACAAAATTAATATTTTACAATATAATTTATCTAGCCAGGAGTGTAGAAAATGTATGAAAATGAAAGTAATAAAGTCGCGTAAAAAAAACCCCTTCGTAAAATCTGGTCTTTTGCAAATATAAAGCTAAATTCCAGATGACATAATTCTGTTCTCATTCAGTTGATAGTAATTTTTTTTAAGTCTTGCATTTTTAACGATGTTATATAAGTCATAAAATAGGATTAACCTCGCAATTCAGTCCTAAACCTGAATTTGCTGGTTGAAATTCAATTTTGGATTATTTTTCACTTTCAGGATTTCTCATCATTTTGCGTGTGAGTAACTCTTTCTCCCCTCCACATAAAATTCATACCTCATTATTATTCGTACCTCCTTATGTATAAAAATAACTTTTAAAACTATCTATTCCTAATATAAAGCACTTTCACTTCTGAGTCGTGCAAACTTTTCGTATTCCTTGTACCCATTAGAACTTTACTATTTTAAATTAGCCATATAATTAACCTATCTCTCAGGTTCCTGAGCTTCAAAAGACTGCTGAATTTACAAATATCTGGAGGGGGTGGGGGATCCCCTTTCGTAAATCTGTAAAGGTGTTGAACGCGTTTTCTAAGCTCAGGTTTCCTTGGTTTCTCTACACGCGCAATTCACAAAATAAGGCGAATGCTGCACTGCTTATACGTAGTCATCATGGCTTGGAGCTAATTATAGAACCATTTGAAATAATATATTCATAACTTTAAGTATTACGAAAAGAATTTGGTAAAATCACATAGGTATTTGGAGGACTCATTTAAATGGGAGTAAATCAGCCAATGCAATAAACAACCTTTACACATACACACATGTGCGTGTATTTTGATATAAAAATACTCCTGAAAACCCAGTGTAATTATAGTGTTTCAGTAACTATTAAATTGTATGGTAAATTCTAAAGGTTTTATTAGTTAAAGAATTATTTCACAAACCTGGGTTGAAAAAATCCTTGGGAATGAATCTCATATTCGTCAGGATTCAATTTCGTTTTTAATCCACTTCTCACTGAGAATGCTAATGTTGCATTTGTTGTCCAATTTAGAGGCAAACCCATCATAGTTGGTACTTGATGATAAGCCTCAATTATTCTCATTACTCTAGTTGTGTTATATGTAACTCCTCTTTCCAAATTCTCCAATATTGTGTGCATCTCGAGAAGTTCTGATACTGTGGTTGAGAGATCTTGCGAAGAAAAATAACCTGAAGGACTTCCTGAAGAAAAGACAATTCAAATTAATTATTTTTTTTTAAAAAAATCACTTCAAATTTAGAGTTTTAGTCAGAATTTAATAATTTTGTAGGACAATTTTAGCCAAATGTACGCTAAGTGCCTTATAAATTTAATAATAGTTTTAATGTAATTTAAATAAAAGTTATAGTTTTAAAAAACTAAAAAACACCCTTTTACAGTTAATCGAACTAAATTGTAACTAAATCTTTTAGTCACCAAATCTGGAAATGGAAACTGAAATGAGTCGCCAGATGCGCGGTATGATCTGAAAATGGGAAATCGTTAATTATGATGACCCTGATCAGGACAATGGAACAAAACTACTAAATTATTGTCAACGATCCTGGACAAGTGAGCAAAATTTCGAATTAATCTGACCTTATAAAGTGGGTAAAAATTGAGCTCAAATATTCCGTTCCATACAAGTGAAGCTTATAAAAGGGTGTTAAAAAGGAAGAGTAATATTCAATATGGATTTACCGGAGAATCCTTATCATAAATTTATTTATTAAAAAAAAGTAGCATGTGTACCATCTCAACCTTTCAAGGAGAAAAAGAAAATCTGCTCCCTTCATTGTTAGAATTCTTTTATTTATACAAAAAATTCAAAACATGATTTTGAAATGAATATTCTCATACGGCAACGCAAATCTTACACGCAAACTAGCTGATTAAATTCAAAGAATTTCAAACAGAAATTACTTCGTTGAAAGATGCGAAGAAGAAAATAAAATAAGATCTAATGTTTTGTAGGAAGAAATTCCATTTATGACTTGAATAGAAAAAGGGGTGAAGCGCTATTAAAGAGATTTTCTTTGAAAATCACTTGTTCCATGCAAAATAATAAACATTCTAAGGAAATGAAAATTTCTTGAGGAAAAAAGTATTTATACTAATAATTCAACAACCAATTTATGATTTTTGATGATTAGAGAGAGATCACTTCATAAATTCCTTTTCTTTTTTCATCTGTTACGTAATGCTCAAATATTAAAGAAGTATGAAGAGAATATTGGGATTGAATTCGGAGGTTGACACAGTTTCATGTATTATAGTTTGAAGTTATTAATCGCTTACCAAAAAAATCTGAGAAGAATTTGAAAAATGACTCTTTCTTAGGCCTGTACTTTCGATACATTTCTTCCAATTTCCTTACATTCTTGATGATGTTTTCATGAAAACTATACTCTTGTGGTTGACTTGAATCTTCTGGTTTAAATTCTTTTACAAATTCTTTGATAGCTCCTAGAAGATTCTCAAAGGAAGGTAGTTCTTTGTTATAATTCTTTATAAATCTTTGAAATACAATAGCTGCGTTTTCAAGCCCTGAAAAAAATACAAATTAAATAGTGAAACAATTTAAGAGAATTAGGACAATATCAAACTAGGGTTTATTACCATTTTGCATTTGGATTAAAATAAATGAGACGAGTTAAGAAGTTCTGATCAAACAACATTGAAATTAATAGTTATTATTAATATTTTAAAGTAATCTAAACATGGCAAATAAATGAAGAACGAAAAATAAAGACGCAATTAAATTATACGTGAAATCCGTTGTAGCTATTTTTGATCAACCAATATGATATGAATATATTCTGTGTATTTTTTTTATTTATGAATAAAACAACGATCTCATACTGCTTAGAGATTTTAATTTTCTCTTACGATTCAGTGTAAAAGAAAAGAAAGTAGTTTTTAATATTCGAAAATTTTTAATATTTTTTCTGCATTATTCGAATCGGAAAATAAAAACAACTTCCATTTCCTCATAAAAATTAGGAACATTTCTTTGCAAAAACATAATTACTAAACTTTATTATCACATGATTGATTGATTATTAATGTTGCATTTCGAAACAGCTCTAGAGCTACTGAGGCCCAAGGGAACTGATCCCTCCTAAAGGGCTTAGATCCACAAATATTTCCAAAAATCCACAGGAAAAACCACCCCCACCTTCAGCTTTTTATGAGGAAAAATATTTTTTTTTTACAGAATCTTGCAGATAAACTTAAGCATAACTTATTTTAGAGCAAATACGTAGTTTTTTCATACAAATAAGTTTAAACGGAACTTGTGTAACATGAGATATTACATTTTATGCGATATATACATATCAAGCCTACGTTTTTTAAAGGTAAGTAAAGGACAAAAGTATATATCAATCATTCACAGAGGAAAAAAACAAATACAGTCTACGATACAAAATATTAGGTCTCCCGAAAAGTTTTCTGTCCGTTTTTAGAATAAAAAAATAATAAATTTTTCATATTTTGAATAAACTTTATTGCATTATAATTGCCATAATTATATATATATTTATACTTCTTACCAGCGTGAGGATAGTTAATTTGTATATCCCAATGCCAAGAGGCGAAAAATTAAACCAGTACTTGTCTGATATCTTTTTCGTTTTGAATTTTTTGCTCTGCAAAAAAATTTGTAAAAAAATTCTCAGGGGCTTATGAAATAATGAAAGTAGGACGAACAAAGTTTAAAGTCCAAGGAAAAATTTTTAAGTAATGTTGGAATTTTCTAATTGAGAATAGCATCTAGTAAGTTTGGGAGAGGGATTTTATTAGAGTTAAAATTAGTGTTTACCGAAGGCAGTTTTAAAATTATTACGTCTAAATTTGTCGTTATTATATTTACAAAAAATTTTCCCAAGCGTTTTGCTTAGCTAGAATGATTTGTTTTTTTTTTATGAAGAGATTTATGTTTATTACAATTAATTTTGACTATCTTAATCTGATCGATATGAACGTCACTTTTTTTGAGTAATTATTTTTTTCTTTTGAAGTCATTAGTTGTATTTCTAATAATTTTAAGACTGTCATTCCACCTTTTAATAAATTATAGTTTAAAAAACAACAAAAAATATGCTATTATAGTGAATCGAACTAAAAAGTAAAAAAATAATTCTTAATATAAGAATAAAATGATTAACGAGAAAATTAATGCCATTGGGGTAAAGGCGTGGGGTGCTCTATATTAATTATTATAATTTCTTACTAGTTCTATTCCGAAATGCTGAGTTAGTGTAAAAATGTGGTACACAGTACCACACGCTCTTACCTCAATGACATTAATTTTCTCTCGTTAATCATTTTATTCTCATAATAATAATTCTTTTTTACTTTTTAGTTCGATTCACTGTAAAAGCGGGTTTTTGGAATTTTTATTAAGGCTATAATTTATTTTCCATTTTTTAGGTCGATCAGCGTGTTATTTTAGTTTTTCAAAGTATCATTTACTCATTGTTTAATTTATCCTTGAGTTTGATATTTGAAGCCGATGGGGGGGGGGGGCAGGAAATTACGTAGCTGCTGGAATTAGTCTTGTCTTCAAATGATATTAATTAACGGGTCTGAAGGGTATTTATTCTCTCCGTTCACTTGGCCTCGGATCAGTCCCGTATCGTTATATTTCAAAGATTCCGTCCCTATAGATACAGATCAAACTAATAAAAGTGTGCTAAGAAGAAATATTAAGTGTCAATCACATTATCACCTTTTAAACGTATTGCTATAATGTTAATTGGTATCATCACTTTTAAACGTATTGCTTTATAAAAATTAAAAAATATTTAGCTGTTAGAACATAAATTATTTTTTCCCCATGCACGAGTCTTTTTTTTATTTCCATTTTCAGAAAAACTAGACAATTGTTTATATTATATTAAGAAATTACTGAAGCACACCCATCCTTCCTTTTCTCTCATAAAGAACATTTTTTTGTTTGTTTTATTTCTTTTAACCACAAGTGTATTCGTTTTTAGGGTTGCACCTTAATATTTTTGTCGCTAAATCTGGAAATTGTATATGGAATTTGTCGCCAGATCTGAAAATGGTATATGCAATAAGTCGCCAAATCTGGAAATCGTTATTCCTGATGTCCTGATCAGAACAATGGAATAAAATTATGAAATTATTGTATTGTCATCGGTCCTTGACAAGTGTGCAAAATTTGGAATTCATCTGACCTTTTAAAGTGGGTAAAAATCGAGTTCAAAGATCCTGTTACATACAAGTAAAACTTATAAAAGCCTGTTAAAAAAATGGGCATTGCCTAGAGGCTATTGTATTTTGAAATAGGGCATTGGCATTTGAGAGAATGGCATTTGAGTTGGTCTCCCAAAAACATTCATACCAAATCAAAGTGACCTATTTAACGGGCGTTCAAGGTATCAGTAGTCTTATTAAGCTTTCGTCCCTTTTAAATAATTAATCGAGATTAATTAATTAATCTATTTATAGTTGATTCAAAAGATAGAGTACGTGGCAAATTCATTTTTCTACTGAGTATGCAAATTTAAAGTTAATGTAAAAAATAAATTTTCAAGATACCAAGAGAATTCCATAATATCCCTCAAATTTAATTAAGGAGAAAGTTATGTTAGGCTTTATATATTATAGATGTTTATAAGATAAAATAAACACGTTGGTAATCTAATGTACAAAAAATCTGATTTAAATATTATTAAGAATCCAACAGATATAATCCATTCTTACCTTCAGAATATCCCCCTGTTCTAAAGATTCGAATCAGCTCACCAAATATTTCCACTGTCAGATCATTTTTGAGGTAGAGTGGAATCGCATCATACGATTCAAAAATTTTCGAGCTGGTTGTTTTGTAGCTAAATCTTTGCATTTCCTCAGGCATGAAAGGAAGATTCGTGGAATAGGTCTTAATTTCTGAAATGGATCGTGCTTCAGGATGGTATATTATTTCATTCAGAGACATATCATTGTCGTACAATAGCCGATTCATCGATCTCATAAATCTGTAACTGAAAAGATCATTGAATTACTCTCAGACTTAACTCTTACAAAGTTATAAAGACGCATATTCAGATGTAAAAAGTATGTCAAAGCATATAAGATTAAGAAACATCAAATCTATTTTAACGAAAAATTTGAAGTACGATTCGGAATTAGGTAATAAAAAAATAACTTTTTAAACTGGAAATTCATAGTAAACATAATTTCCATATCACGTAGAATTAAACTACTTACGCAGATTCTTTCGCAATCAATTATAATTTTAGGTAACGTAATGCCCTAGTTGATTTCAAAATTCCGCCAAGATAAATTTCAAAAAATTCTTACTAATAAGTAAAATATTTTAACGTAAGGGTAAGCATAAAGATTAATTTAGCGTATAAATAAAGTAAATAGAAATCTTTGTATCAGATTAGGACTCGGACATTATTGGATCATAAGTAAGTTCAAACGTAATAATTTTGATATATATTTATTTTTTTACAATTAAAGTATCAAAAATACTTATATTCGAGGGGGGGGGGTGACTAATCGAACCCAAATAAAATAGAAATATTACTTAGGATTTTTTTACTCAGGACCCAAAGTAATTTCTTTGCTAGATTCCTAACAGCTTCAATACTTATCACTCAACGGATACATCTAAAACTTCGTAGTACATTCAGGAAATATTTTATTTAAAATTTTTTTTCCTTCAGGTATTTAAAGCAATAATGCCTCAATGCATACATCACGGCATTTTCAAGGCTAGTGTGTCACATAAAACAATGTGATAAAGAAAGCCTAGATAGAAGACAAATTAAAAATGAAGCAAAAATTGGATAATTTTATGCGAGTGGGAATGCTTTAAAATGAATGGAATTTTAGTTGATTAATTAGATTGATAAGTAAATTCGTTGTACTTCTTAGATTCCTACTTGTACTTAATTCATCTTTATTCTTATACTTTTCTTTAAAACAAAGATAACGAACGTATTATAATGTAGTAATGGGAAATTTTATTGAAAGCAATTAGATTTATGTATTTTAATGTTTATTACATTGCTTGATATAAAATTGAAATCAGTAACGAAAGAAACAAACAAACATTATCGATGGTTTGTATACAGTATGGTAGGAAGGAGAGACAGTGGTGCATATAAGGGTAGGGCTTGGGAATTCAAATTCCCCCTCCTTTCCCGGTGGACCACCAGAATTTTAATTTGTATCATAAAGATTAAGCCTCGACTCTTTCGTCTACGTGTTTTTCCCTCTCCCCAAAAGAAGTCTGTACACGCCACTTTTTGAAGGAAATTTGAAGACTTACGGGGTCCGAAATTAATATAAACAGCTGCCACCTGTGACAGTTCGAATGGCTCTAATCTAGTTAGGCATTGAGTTGAAATGGGAGAGATTCATCTGAAAAGGGTACCAATTCATGTACACAGTTTGTCAATGGTCACACTACTTTCGCCGCGTGTCTCTGTGCTACAATGTCAAGGGAAGTCGGAACAATGGTCACAGGGGAAGTCCGTGCTGCTTCAGACGTCATTGCACTGTTTGAGCAGAGACTTTTCTTGCTACAAACAAGTCTTTTTCATGGCTAAAGGTCCGTGAGATATGGCTGTACGATCCTAGAAGACCAACTTGACAACATAATTGTCTTTTCGATTGTTAGTGGTGAGAGGTCGTAGAGATCCTGCATTGTGTTCAGTATGACTCTTCTGTACCCATTGATTCAATATTCGTATGACAGTCGTTGCTTTCCGATCAATGCTAGTTATCAACATCGTTGAATCATAAAGAACATTCTTAATATATAGGCCACTATTCTGCTGTTATGGAGTTACGTCATTTGCTGACAGCCATTTTTGTGTATATTGAAATTCAAATCTTTTTACAGTCTACAAATTTTTATATAATCTCAAAAATCTAAAATTACAGGCCAAATATAAAAAAAATATTTACCTAGAGAAAACTCTTTAAAATTATGAAATTTTCAGTGAAACGCCCAAATAAACCTGATGGTTTTAATAACAACCAAATAACATTAATATTTCTTTTTGTTAATTAGTACTGATCAGCGCGCTAGTGTTTGTCCTGTCCGAGTGCTGGGATGGTTGTTCTTTCCCGACAGATTTGTTTTGTAGCCCCATGCCTCTGTGAGTGAGCTTCGTCTTCCGCGATCTTCAAACATTTTAATTGCTAAGATGGGTTTAATATAAATTTTATAAGTATGTTCTGGTAGAGATTAGATATTTTGAGCTCAAATTATGTACAATCAGTTTAGAAATTTATCTATAACATGAACATTATAAAACCATCTCCGATTCAGAAAAAAAATTGTTCTGAAAGATTTAGCCAGAACAAACATGTATTACGCATAAAAATTATGTTCACCGTCAATAAAATCTTGAAAAACATCAAAAATAGTCCATATTAAAGTACTAACAAATATTCATATCACATATAGAAATGCCTATTTTGAACTCGACTAATCAGAAAACACTCCGTATATTTGAAAATTGTTTTTATAACGAAAAATTAGGATAGGTAAAAAAAGATAGATTATAAGGATGACCTTAATGAAAACCTTATTTGTTAATTTATTGTTATAGAGTTCAACGTGAGTGATAAACTTATCGAGATTTGATTCTGGTTTGAAACTTCAAGGAAAGATTTAAATGACAGACAGAAAAAACCCAAATTAACCGAAGATATCGAAATCCTTTTCCAGTAGATGGGGCCAATAAATTTCCTGGCTAAAAGCATCATAACTTAGGGAGAACTAGATATCTAGATAATGATACAACTACTTAGAGAGAGAAACGTGAGTTAAATTCTTTTAGCTATTAACAAAGAAAAGCGAGTGACAGTCATTAGAGTATTTCAAAATGAAGTATAACGTGCATAGATTTTTAGATACTAAATAAATTATGAGCTGGAAAACATTTTAAAACTTATAGAAATTGAGGATTAATCTAATAACACACAAAATAAGAAATGGATAAAAATGTAAAGATAGCGCTTCTCACTAAGTTCGTAGAATTCTTTTTTTTTTCCTTTAAAAATCTCTCTCTCACTCGTGTTTAAGATCAATACAAATAATTTGATTTTATAAACATTCGAGAATATATAGTTAAAAAACTTGTCGGCTATGATTATTTTAGATTGTTAGGACGCAATAGTATCTAAAAACCCTAATGTAAGACATTAAATTCTATTATTTGCCATGACTTCAGATAATTTCTAATTCCGTAGTCAAAATTCTAAGCTGCGAACAAAAAGAAATAATTCTGAAATGGTATAAATGAAAAAGACTGGATTTTTTTATAGAAAACACCAACACTTTTACAAAAAAGAGATGCGTTATATATATATATATATCAGAATATCCAACATACATTTTTAGTTAATAATTTTAGTTTAGTTAAGTTACCTTTAGCAGATTTGAAAATATAATTCAAACTTGAGAAAAGAGGGCCCTATTAGAGACAGTTTTCTAATAAAATACCTATGATAAAAAAATAACTGATTTTTAAAATTCGATCCAAAATTATCTGAACTGTTTAATTTTATTTTATGAATTATTTTTGTTATATTTTTGTTGTATAACTGCAAGATATTGGGTCAAATTAACCAGAATTCTCGTTATTTACTGAACTCCGGCAAATAAATAAAAATCAAATTTTGCAAATTATTAAAATAATAACTTTTTTGCGTATATCAGCATTTTACCACATTTTATTTATTCACTCTAAGAAGCACATTTATTACAAAATACAGGCAAAAAAAATTTGTTCGAGTTTCTATCGGTTAAGATAAATGTTTAGATGGAATTATTATGTTCAAAACTTAATCGAAACAACAATACAATCGCTTATTAGTAGATTTCCCGAATTTTATGTAATTTGTTGATTAGTAGATAAAAACAATTTTTTGCACGTTTATAGTATGTTCATAAAATGTTATTTCTAAAAAGTTGTTTAATATATATATATGCTAAAGTTTCAAAGGATAAAGATTATTTATTCTATAAATAAAAATAAAAATGACTTAGTGATTTTTAGTGGTAAAATAAAACTTTATTTGTCTATAATCCATCAAAAGGGTCATTTT
Organism: Trichonephila clavata; assembly: GCA_019973975.1. Lineage (NCBI taxonomy): Eukaryota > Metazoa > Arthropoda > Arachnida > Araneae > Nephilidae > Trichonephila > Trichonephila clavata. The sequence goes on along the minus strand of BMAO01004360.1, from coordinate 239,148 downwards.
GATAACGTTCATTTTTATGACGTAGCTAAAAAAAGGCAAGAACAAATTTGCTCCTTTTTTTTAAGTGTTAAATTGAATAGTGAAACTAAACCTAATGTATCTAATAACAATGTAAGAAAATCAAACAGATATTTGATATCGTGCCATTTAGAATACAAACTATCAATCCTATTAAGAACCTATTTTAATTATTTGAAAATTTCCAAATTTAAATATTTATGAATAGAGAAACTGATTATTCTGGGTTGTATTAATTATGAATATGTTAAAAAAAGGCAATAAATGCTAATTGTTTTTCAAGTTTTACAATAAAAAAAATAGGACAACAATTCTTTTGAAATTTGAAACGTTTATAAAAAAAGTAAGACCGCAAATTATAATGCTTGAAAAGATAAGACTTGTATTTTTCGAAGTAAGGAAACTTTAATTATCATTGTTCTAAGACGCTGATTATTATTTAAGGAAGTATCTTTTTTATATATCAAATGTGCATTAAAGAGGTAAGAAAATATAAAAAAATGTTTAAGTAACAGTTATATCTTTTAATTATCGAATCTATTTTGAAAGAAAAACTCAACTAAATATCCACACAAAAAAACAAAAAAATCTTTGATAGTTAAAATTTTTCTCTTGTTATAATTATTTTATGATGTAACTGAGTATTATGCAAGATATTACTCGTCTAATAAAATTGACGTTATTTTTTGTAAAGTGTGACTAATATTTTAAATTATTGGAACTTATAAAAGATCATCCTTGTCAGAAAAAAAGGGCATACTTTTCATCCTTGTCAGTAAAATGCCCGTCCTGAAACAACGACTTCAAGTTTGTTGCTATGTACGATTTCAACTGTATGTTTTCATCATTTTTCAAAATTTCGAATAATTCTTTTTCAAATCCATAGTTCTGAGGCGTACTAATGATGTTTTCATAAGCTAAAGCTCTCAAGGTGGTAGAGGTAGCTCTATTTTGTAAAATAGGCAAAAGTTTACGGTAGAGAGATTCACAAGAACTATTATCATGGCAAGGATGGACCGCTTGAAGAGTCTGTAAGAATAAAGAGGAAAAACAGATCTTACAAAACACTTGTTAACGAGCAAACTTTCACATAATCAAACTTTTGCTTTGAGACAGGAGTTCTAAAGTAAATGTTTCTAAAACTGTTACCTCTAAAGCAAAAGTTTTTATGAATTCTGGAACATTAGACTTCAGAATGCAGTCTGTTAAAACTTGAGATCCTTCGGGTATGAGCAGCAAATAAATCCCTTCCATATTTTTGATAGTCTTTTTTTGAGGAGAAAAAAAGAGACAAATATTGCATTATAGAAAAGCTAAATAATTTCAGAAAAAATTCATAAGTTTTATATGACACGTTTATTTCCAAACCTTATACTTATTATTTTATTCCTTAAACTTAATATTTTATGATTTTTTATATATTATATTAAACTTACTTTCAAATCTCTAAGTAAATTCGAATAGGATTTCGGATTTGAATCAAGTGATACACATAAGCGCTCGATGTTATCATAGAAATACCTTGCGATGTCCTGCAGCAGCTTGTTGTCCTTTATACAAATATATAAAAAATCAGAAAAATGTAGGTAACAAAGTTTAAAAATAATCGAACATCTATTGAAATTTATTAATATTTAAAAATAATATTAATATTTTAGTATAAGCAGAAAAGATATGAATGTATATGCTTCCATTTATTTATAAACTTAGTATGATATAGTCGTTGTATTACTTAAATATTTATTAATGTATCACACACACACACACACACAATGCATGTCAATAAGTGTATATATGTATATTAAAATGCATTTTACTACTGCATTTGCTTTATTTTTGGAATAAATTTCATAAAAAATGATAAAATGCAAATTTTCGTGAAATTTCCAAACTTTTGAACTAAAACCACTTTGTGAGAATAATAAAATAAGACAGGTTTCCTTTTACTAAATCATACTATTTTAGAAATTCATTCACGAAATTTATTTTATATCTTTAATAAAGAAAATGTAGTATTGATATGTTTGTTACCTCAAAAAATTGTAAAACCATAGACATATTGAAAAAGTTTTACTTAGTAATTAATTTTATCATCCTTAGGTCCTCTTACTCTGATATAAGTACAAGCGAGCTTAATTTCCTTGAAAAATTTTCAATTTGTGAAACATACATACAATAAATGTAGTTAACTCTCACTCGTGAGATTATTCCTCATTTATTGAAAATTGATTTTGTATTCTTTAAATGCAAAATTTTAAAAATTCACAGCTAATATATTGTTTGATTTCAAAAATTTTGTAAGTGTGAAGCTTTTTAAGGCGAAGTACTATTTGCTTTAAGACTATGCACATACTATTTTTAAACATTCTTTTAAAAAAATTTCTTAATACTTTCGTCATTAGAATTCAGATTTTGATAACTTGTAATTTTCATTTGATGAATCATTAATATAGCTAACTAATTTTTAACTTCTGGTTGCTTAATTCAAATACCAGTTTTACCAGCTTATTTAAGAATTTTTTTGAACTTTTATTAGATGATTTATCATTTAATATATAGGATTTATTTTTGAAAAAAAATTTAGCAATTAGAGTTTAAAAATGTATTTTTCAAATCATGAATATGGAGGCTGAATTATTGAAACTGAATTCAATTATTAACTTGATTCAGTGGGAGGGCATTTTGCTTTGTTCTAGTGGTCCTCATATACAGCCCTAAAGATACAGGAGAATTCCTGATACAAATTGATTTTAAACAAAATATCAACGAAATCAAAAATTGCCGTTTGAAAGCGTAAATAAAGTGTACTTTAGCCAAGAGTCGCATCAGAGATAATGCTATATGATCAAGATTTACATCAAAAAAAAGGTTACGACCAAGAAGTCCACCGAAGAGAAACTTTGAGGTCTCTATTGCACTCTAACAAAGCATATTACGCAAAATTAGTCATAACTTTAAAAGCGTTTATTCATATGTTGAATTTTTAGATCATTTCGAATTTTTTTCCTTTGCGTTCTTTTAACTATTCTATGAGTGATCATTATCAATTTTTACAGGATAGGTTGCCGACCTCACCAGTGGTCAGCAACCTAGGGCAAGCGTGTCCCATATGGCACGTGATACAATTGTCAGTGACACTCTGCACTCCTTTACAAATTTCCAAAGCTTCAGCCACTCAAAAATTGACACAATGGACCTTATTTAACAAACATCTTCAGAACTATGGGCATTTACGGAGTTTCGAAAAATCTAAACGTAAATTTACAACTATTTTGTAAATTATTAAATGCCTTTCCTGGCGAGATTTAATTGTTTGAAAAGAGATAATTGTATGTGTCTTTGCTTTTCACTTAGGCTCTACATATCTAAGTAAAAAAATCTTTCCTCATGAAAAATATTTCGAGTTCGCAAAGAAATTGTTTAACAGCTGAATGCTCAGAATTGTGTTACGAATAACACCCCTAATTTTGCAATATGAAAGTAGAGCGGTGCAAGCACCAAGTTCACAATAAAGTTTTTATTTCCCTATTTATTTAACTATAATGAAAGGAAATAACTATATTTTATGTTGTCTATTTTTTATTTTAAAAAATATTTTATATATATAAAAATACATAACATGTATACACTTTTAATAATGTAAATTTTGTAGGGTTTCTTTGTAAAATTTAACGTCCCTTTAAATGGAAGATCTTCAGCAGCACCAGGACTCGAACTTACGAAGTGAGAGAAACAAAGCCGTTTACAACTTAATCCATGATCTCTCGGCAATCGTGGCCATTTTACCCTTACTCTCAGGAAAAATGTCCTTAAATAGAAGTGGGAGAAGTATTTATTGTGTGAAATTATGAGTATTATAGCTAGCAATTTTGTCCAATATTATTTTGAAATGAAAAGTGTCACAACAATAAGCAGAATAAATAATTATAAATAAATAAAACTATAAAAGAAATAAAACAATCGGAAAAAAATCTATATTTTAAGCTATTGATCAATAAAACTAAAATATCGATTATAAACTTTCTTTTTAATCAAAGAAAAACAAATTATAATTTCAATATATTAAATTTAAATTTTAAATATTCTTTTAAACAGTTATTGTGTGGTAAATGATTTTAGTGTAAGATACTTTTTAACTATGGATATGAAGTAAATTATGAGAGGCTAATATTTATTTTTCATTTGATTTTTAAAATCATAATTTAAGAATCTTACAAAACACAAATGTCATAATATTACTAAAAAAGACAGTTTATTCAGAAAATATTTAGGAAATTTGCCAAAAATAAACTAATAGTTACCTCTCCCGCATTTTGCTGTTTCAGATAAACTTTCCGAACTAAATTTCCAAATGATGTCCAACATAAATCTGAATCTGTGTCACGGCAGATGCTCTAAAAATAAAACTTCGATTCTATTAACAGTTCCATTAATTAGCAAAATTCTTAGCCTTTATACATGCGTTGAGTATATGTGTCATTCTATACATACCATAACGTGCTTCAGAATTGCGGCTTTTGAGAAATGCATACTACTCCAAGAATAATAGCTTAAATAATCTAGTGAAAGATCCTTATTTTTCACTAAATATGATAGAGCTTCTAGACATGGAAGACTGTTACATTGTATTAAAGCATCTTTCAAGTAAGACAAGCCGAGTTCCTGAAACAAAATTTTTATTGATTCTTTTTTTAACAATTAATGTCTTCCAAGAATGCATTTCTATAAATACAATACCAGAGCAAACAAAGGTAGACTCAAATATCACTGACACAAAAATCAAAGATATACGAAAGCAGGCATTGAAAAATTGGATACAACCCAAAGAGGGTTAAGAAAAAATTATGTGGCTAAATCTATTTTTTATGTAAAATATTTTTAGGAAAAACGTAAAATTAAAAGCAAAACGGTATGATTTTATTGGTAAACAAATTATATAGTATTTACTATTTCGTAATGTTCTGTATTTGGCAGCCTATAATTGTTATACTATTTATTGCGAAAATACTCAAGAATGCGGCGGAAATATATGTAAGCATTATGATTCGCTTGTGCGTCAAACAAGAATTTAATTTTTATTCATGGAACATGCCGTTCTTAAGGATATTTATTTACATTATTATGAATAGTCAAATCAATGATAGGTCTGCAGATAACTTTCGATTAGACAGACTTAAGTGAGCTTAAATGTCACTTTTATAGATAAACTGTTTACCAGAAAACACCACTAATGATTTTTTAGGAGGGCTCTTTCATATTAATCCCATCCAACGTTTTATCGCTTAAGGTAAACTGCATTGCAGAGATTAATCGAGCAATATGGCAACCTATTCTACACTATCCTATGGACAGTTACTAAGCATCTTCCGGTGCAAACAAGAATTTTTGGAAATTCACCAAGGTTGCCAGTGGTTTGGGGTTAATATTTAAGCACCTAAATGAGTAAGTACCTTCAAAGGATGCTAATATTACATAATTTATTGAATAAGAAATTCTTTTATGTATATACCTTTACAAGTGGTGAACAGTTCTCTGCTTCTGTTAGATAAGAGCATGACTTTACTGTTTCTAAGAATGGAATAAGATTGTTGGATGATCTTATCCAAGCAACAAAATCTGTGAATTGAGGAATGGTAAGAAGTCTTATTTCATCAGTAGATTCTTCAACAAGCTCAGCAAGCATCTTCTTGGCTAGTGGCAGGAAATTCTCCGGATTTGATTGCGGATCAGGCGTTCGTTCGTATTCAAAACGTATGTCTGTTTTCCTGGTGATAGACGAAACATCCTTCTTTCCCACTTGAGAGCTTGAATTTACATAGGTCATAGTGTAACTGTAGAAGAAACTGTGTAAATTTTTCGGAGAACGATATTCGTAAGTAATATTCCACCAATCAAAAATATTTTAAGAAAGTCACTATAACTGAGATACATTTTAAGTCGTAAATGCGTTAAAATGTAACATGTTGCAAATTTTGATCGTATTACTATATTAGTATAAGAAATACTACAAATAAAGATAGAAGCTAAAATATTGTAGGAAGTTATGATATAACAAGAGTGAGAGACAACTAACTAGCTGTGGCGCTTGTCATGAACATAACAACTTCTATTTTTAGTACAATGTAACTTATATGGTAATTGTAACATTCGAATGTTATGACTTTAATGTATCCTAGAGCTTAATTAGACAAAATGAAGAGCTATTAGATTTGGCATTATGCACCTTTCATAAAAAAATAGTCTCACATAAAAATTGATCAAAATAAGAAGGCAAAAAATTCAATTTCTTTCAAATACGATATACACAGGGAGATGTGTTGACTATATAAAATTTGTTTTGCTGTAGTCTTTTATTACAGTTCAAACTTACTTCTGTTATTGCTATAATAAATTTAATATGCTTAGAAGTTTTGTATATTTTTAATACATTAATTTCTAAGATTTATTTACACTTTTAAATAAATTTTATGGTAATTTCTTTATTTTCGTCTTTAGGTACACATATTTATGCTATGGTCAGCTTTATAATCTGCAGTAACACGTTTGCACTTAAACAAAAACATTTTTTTCCGGAGAAAACTAAGACTTCCTGTATGAATCTGATTCTGCGACCATTCTGTCAAAAACAAAATATTTAAAAAAAAATTTTTTATTGTTGCTTATTTCTTTAAATATTAAAGAATAAAAACGTATTACTTTAAAAGTAATTCAATATGCTTATAGATTACAATGCATGTATTTAATACAAAATTTTACTCAATATTGATAATTTTTTTATATTTGTGATGAGTGAGACTAACGTAACAAGTAATGCTAAAAAGTTATGCTGTATGCTCATAGAAAGTTGGGGAAAAAATCATTAATATTTAAATTCAGATTTTGTAATATATATTAAATAAATTGATAAACTACGATACATATAATACTATTATACAATTTGTTGGGAAAGAAAATTACATATTTCATAATAACTATTATTATCAACAAATTAAGGGTCTGCCACAGGGGGGCCCAGCAAGTAATAGTCTGGCTAATATCTATTTACACCATTATGAGAATGAAAAAATTGATAGAAACTCTTGTTACTTTTTTAGATACATTGATGATTTAATTATTTTCAGTAATAAAGTTGACTTTACTCTATTTTTAATTATTATCCACACTACTTGAAATTAATAAAAACCAATTGCAATATGGAGTCAGCAAACTTCCTTGATTTCCAATTAAAAGTTGAAAATAATATGCTAACAAGTAATATTTTTGATAAAAGATACTCTTGATTTTAATGTAATAAAAATGCCATATTGTGTGTGTGTGTGGAATAGTACCCATCACATTTCAATTTTTAGAAATATTATTCTAAATTATATAAAAAGAAATAATGATTTAGTATCTGAAGAATATTGAGAATTAATAATTATAAAAAATTCTTTCAACGTTGCCTAGACTATAACTATCCAGCTAATTTTATATATAAATATATGTCTTCAAAATTATAGCTAAGTAATTATTATTATTTAATATATTCATTTCTATTTTGTTTATAGTATACAATTTTCTTAATATATTCTTATATTAAGTTTAGTTACTAAAATATATATATAGATGGCACCATTATTCTTAGTTTTGCTGTTTTTTGTGCATTCAGCCAATACACTCTTGGAATGTGTATACATTGGGTAAGATTATAGTTCCTTTGCTCATTTACATTATTATTAATTATGGTCATAATCATTATTAACCTCTTTTGCAAATATTTTTTGTTTATACATATTTATATTTGTCTATTTCTCCCGGATTTCTACAGTAATTTAATATTCCAATTTGTATTCTATTGCTGTTATATTCACAAACGTGGGTTTTGGGCATTTGCCTTGGTTTATCTCCGGTCCTATTATGTCGAAAATTTCCGCTGTAGGGGAAGGTTGAGATCTCACAAAACAATGTTTAACCCTGTTTCACTGTCCTAAACCAGTGACAGCTCGGGAAATCGTAATAGTTTTTCCCACTCTAGCTAAATTTCTCTTTTTTGGTTTGTCATGGTTCCATGTTCTTGGTTCTTTCAGTCTCATCTTAAGATGTTTTAGGATTTATTAGTCTTATTTTTAATTTATTTACTGCTATATATATATATATATATATATATATATATATATATATATATATTGTAATTTTTGGACATATTAAACTATTTCAAAAGCAAAAACTTTTGATGTTAATGTTATCGTTTTGTAATAAAAATATGATTACAAAAAGATAACCGTAACATTACATTAACCCCAAGGAATGTTTCACTGCTACCTAAATTGCCATTCAATTGATTTAAATTCACTTTGTTAGAAAACACAGAAACTTTTTCATTAGAATATCCACATACAATCTGTCAAATTCTTTCAGTGCTCCTTGTACTTCATTTAAGATTTACAATATTAAATAAAATATATAGAGCGCACATTTATGTATATGGAATAAATAGCCATTGCAAGTATTTTAGATGTCCAAAATGGACACTTTAACGAGTATCAAATTTGCCTTTATTTGACTAAAATAAGAAATGCAATTTAAATACAAATCAATTCTCGTCAGCAAAATTCAATGACATTACTTGATTCGATTTTTGCCAAAAAAAAAGTGTCTTTGTATTTTATTTACGTGCTATAATTCTTACATTTATGCGGGGAATTTGTTCTCCAAAAAATATTTCTTTAGCGGAACCATGAAAAGCCTTTTGAAATAAAGAGAAACATTTAATTTTTTGAGATATTTAGCTCATTTAGACTAAAAATATTTAACTAACATTTTTAAACTTATATCTTATCAAATAATATATCAAAGTTTGAAAAATTAACATAAACTAAGTTTCACGAATATCATAACAAGGGTTTTAAGCTGATTTTTAATTGATCCTTCTTCTTGATAAAATGTAAACAATAGGTAATTTTTAAGCTACCGGGAAGCCAGAAAATAAGATTTGTGAGTTAAGACTAGAATATAAATGAATGGCAATAAGTAAAACTAGTAATACTTTCAAATTAAAAATATGAAAAATAATCTAACTAATTGTTTCTATATTATTTAAATTATTTTATCAAGTGAGAGTGCTATAGAACGCGCAGTGGTCTGCATTTCCGACGGAACCACAAGAACTGTCAGGGTGTGACAGGATGGTGAAGATAAGATAGAAATGGTCCATCTCCAGTAAAAAAAAGGTTAAATATTCTGGGGGAGGATCAGATTTGATATTAGGTTAAAAAAATAGTTTTGTTCAAGGACAACGTAGGGAAGGAACTAATATGAGAAGGCCGTGAATAGTTGCTTGCTTGGCACTAAAATCAACGATATCGTTAAAATTACGGGAAGTTTAAAAAGTTAATATCCGATAAAACACATTAACTTTGTTGTGTATAAATTTTAAATCTGAATTCCACCATTTAAAATTTTTTAACTGACTCAACCCCATTTCTCCCGGAATGAAAAAGACTACCTGACGACATTCACTTCTGAGGTAAAAAAGAATCTAAATGAAACAGGTTGGAAATATTTTCTATGAGGTTTTTCAGAATTTAGGTGTTAGACCGGAACATGGTAAATAAATTTATTCATACTTTACTTAGTTTTAAAATAAAATTCGTTATGTTTCAGAAAAGATCTGAATGCAACATCCACGAATTTGTTGTTACTTAATGACTGTACTTAGGATAGAACAGTTTGATATTAAAAGTTGTAGTAGTTTAGGTATTAAAATTAGAGGAATAGTAAGGTAGGACCACCGAGGATGGCAATACATGGCGCAACACAGCTAGGTTCAGAATCAAGGGCAGTGCGAACGACAACTGAGAGACGGCTCTTCATTCCCTGCCAACCATTTGCCCCAGTTTATCTTCTGAAAGCGGTGGTGGCAGAGCATACAAGAGGCGTCCAGTTACATTCCATAGGCTTTAGCTTGGTGAAAAATCAAAATAGAATGGTAGCTATAGAAATATACGTGCATTTTTCAAAGCACGTTTCCTGATGTGTACGGTCGGGCATTATCCTGCTGGTAAAGAGCAGGAAGGGAAATGTCACCGGCCCGTATTGTTGTCTCTCTCATCATAGTACCACGCATACAAAGCAGAGGTGATCCGCTATCGTAAAGGATCCAAACCATGACAACGTGTTGTTTTATGGTGGAGCGTTCCACAGATTGCCGCTCTCGTACACGATAACTGTTGTTGGATGAACACAGAAGTATGACTCGCCTGAGAACACGGACCTGCGCCATTTCGTCGTCTACCGGCTTGACATTCTTTGCTATTACGCGTGTTCTGCGAGACAAAAAAAAATCCTCAATTATTTTCCTGGCAGAGAGAAAGGACGACAGGGATATTGCCCATGTTACAGATTTCTTCCCTTACTTCCCTCAACTTATATGCTAAAGAACTGCGTGTTTCACATTTTCATTAATGTGTGGTTAAGATGTGTCTACCTTGAATTTTGCATAAATTTGTGGCCACTCCTTCAGGGTGCATAATATGTAATTATTAGAACTATACCCGCGTTATACGCAGAGAAAAAAAAATTATCTAGGCAAGAACATATGAATTTCGCTAAGAAAATAAAATTCATTGTAACCATACATGTAGTATATGCTTAACATGGGTAGCTGCATGGGTCTATGTCTGGATCCAGCTATTCTATAGACATCTTCTTCGCTAATGTGATGAATACTACTGGTGAGACCAGCAACTTAAAACTATTTTATGAAAGTATTTTCGTTTAAAAACTGTTAATAAAACATCATTAAAAGAAAGCACATATAGTTTCACCGAATATACAGCTTCAGCTGAGCTTATTAGAGATGACTCAAATAAATATAATTTCCCAAGTAAAATATCTTTTCATGCCATTTTACCAAAAATACAATAGAATGATATTTATTTTTAACAAATATCTTTGTTATAAATTAAAAATAAAATAATCTCTTAAATATTAATTTATTCTTAAGAGACAGCTGTATTTGCAAAAACAATAGCTGAATTCAAAAAATAGAAAACGCGCTGGCCTCACTTGACAATGATTCTTTCCTAAAAGGTTGCAGATATTTATAACTTACCTGGTAGCTGAGAATGTATTGTGTTATGAACTATCATTTATGTCTGTAATTTCCACCAAATTAAGAGTTTCTTTAACACATCTTAAGTGCGTTAAAATGGTACTATGAAAAATTGAGGGTTGTAGAATTTATCAAAGTTTTTTAAAAATTCTTTTGACGATAAATATGTTTACACTATTATATATAAGATAATAAATTCACCCACACTTACTGGATATGCGATTGAACTACTACAGCAGGTTGCGCTGATTGCAACGTAATAGAATGCCGTTCTTTACAATTAACTTTGTTTAACCTTTTTTCACTGACAATAATATCATAATCACAGTCTGTGGTTGAACTGATGACATTTTGAATGAAGCTCTGGAAAAGTAAAGGGATAAAATGAGGAAAAATTCAGTATAACTAAAATTGCGTAGATATACTTCGTATAATTTCAATATTTATAATAAACTATATATGATTTATATTATTATAAATTTTTCATTTATTGTTTATTACCAAAACAGTACTAAAATGATCAATTTAAATATAACTCATTGTTGGATAGGTCAGTTTATTTTATAAATATCTTTCCTATATAAAAATTGATGATTAAATTATTTAATTTCATTTATTCTTGAGAAATTAAAATTAGTTTGAATTACAAGAAAATTTAATTACTAAATGTAACGTAATAATGTTGAGAAAATAATCAAACTGAAACCTAGACTTCAGAATTACAGCAATTAATTTTCATAATACGACTGCAACAAGGAAAGAGGTACAAAATTTAAACGAGTAATAATTTTAAAAGGAAATGGAATTTTCACTTTCGATTTTCTGTACAAAAATAAACGCTGCTATTTTCCTTAAAATTCCATTGACATTTCAACAGAATGGGTGCCAAATGCTAAAAAATAAAATCGTAAGCAAACTGAATTTCTGGTTGAGCTTTTCATAATAATAAGACAACACGTTTTGTTCCAATTTTAATTTTCTTACTTACCATATTCCAAAACAAAGAATACGGGCTAAACTGCCAATCTTTTCTGCTAGGAAAAGCACAATGCAACATGTCCTTTGAAGTTCTTACAGATCCTTCCGTATCATTCAGAGGGGCCGATGTCAAAGGACACGTGCCATGGATATCAGTATGCATCTAAAAGGGTAATCAGTAATTTCATATTTACAATGTCTGATAAATCAAAAGTGCAGTTACAGAAACATTTCAAAGATATAAAATCAGTGAAAATATTTAGGTAAATATCCTTTAACATCTATGTCTTTTCCTACAAAAAAAAAAAAAAATGAAAATTTCAGGTATTATTGAGAAAGTGTATTTCTTTACTTTTAGTTATGGTTATATACACAATTTCAGGATAGATTTAAAAGGGAATTTTTTATACATAATTAGATTTAGTAAAAATGCTAACATTTTCTTCACGTAATTTATATAATTTAAGAATTAAAATTCTTTTAAGAACCAATTTTAGTCTACTTTAATCAGGAGTCAAAAATTTCTGTTATTTTAATTAATATTATTTATTCTATTATTTTTTGACGAAATTTTCCTTTTTCATATTTTCCCCACATCTTAAAGAAGAAAGACGAAAAAAGTTCTAAAATAAAAAAATGTACACTCTGTTTAATTGATGGATTAACTTGTGTTATAATTTTTAATGTTATATAATTCTGAAGAATAATTTTGGTTTTTTCTCTTCATAATGACTGAAGTTTTATAGTGAATGTAGGGTCCCATTGAAATGTATGTAATTGGTGTCATGGATTCCATTATATTATGAAGAGATCATGGAAGTAAATCACATCACATTTTTTGCAGAACAATTCAGAATTCCACGGAGACGCGAAGTGATGGAGATCTCTTCAGTACAGCACACTTTAAGGCACCCCGTAGGGTGTTTTATGCAGAAGAATTTTTCTGGGGCCATTCGGTAATAATTTTTGACATATGTGGTATCGTATTGTTCTGCTGGAATTGTTCAAGTCCTTCAAAATGTCCATAGACTTAATTGGTGCCAAGAATCAGAAATAATGCTGTTTCCCTCACATTTCAGAGTCGTTTGTAGACTTAAGGGATTCCATGTCTTGCCAACTACATACGCTCCATACTTTGGCAGAGGATTCATCTTCTTGAACAGTCCTCTGTTAATATGAGTGATCCATGTTTCTATGAGGTTTTCTACATGTCCGTACACATCTGTCAAACTTATGCAATGTCCCTCCACTCCCCCGACTTCTCAGAGCTGGCAAATTGTTTCCTACCGTTGAGAGTTCAATAACGGCACTGGCGAAATGCATAATTTTGGGCTTTGAAGATATCCGAAATACATCCATATACTCAAAAGGCCCATATCAAGTAGGAACCTTTGTACAGTTTTCTTATATGCCTTAGCATTGAAATTTGTCGCAAACAAATTAAGGGAGCCCGAACTTAATCTACGTAAATATTCCTTCTCTCTGTGTGTGTTAACTAACATAAAATAAAACATCTCTAGTCTAAAGTGTAGCAGAAAACAGAGGAGAACTTAATGTACAATTTTACACTCATGACGTTAAAAATCAGAAAGTGGACATAAATACAGAAATCGTGATTTCGTAGAAACTGTTGATTTTCGTTGTATGAGAGGAGAAATTTAAACTTTTAGCTGTTATTTTGAGAAAAGGTGATTGGAAAATATTACGACAACGTGATCTACCGGAATCCATGGCTTGGCGTATTATCGAGATATTGAAATTCGGGCCAACGCAGAGAACTGTTGCGGACACTGTTGGAGCTGGCAAGAGGTGCGATAGCAAGACTGTGAAATTGATTCCAAGAAACAGGGTATGTTCGACGTTGGCCAGGGTAAGGTCGTCCACATGCTACCACAGCAAATAATGACCTGTATATATACCGTTTACAGCTTTTTGAGATAGAACCTGAAATGTTACAAGTATTCAAAGACAGTTTCTTTTCACAACAGGACAAAAGGTTTCAAAACCAAACAATTCAAAATGGGCTTCATGCGAGAGGTCTGTATGCACGTAGGACTACGGCGTGTATTCTGTTGACAGCAAGACACCGTGCACACACAGCCCGAAGAAAGTGTGTTTCTCAATATTGAGATTGGATGCAAAGTGATTGGAGTCGAGTCCTGTTTAGAGACGAATCCCTATTCAGTTTAGAGTACACACCAGACGTGTTTTGTTATGGCAAGTAAGGGGAATTCGAAATAACTCTATATTCGTTCAGGAAAGATCACATTTCAGACGAGGTGGTTTGATGGTATGGACTGGAATCAGTATAGGAGGTATCAGTATCGGAGGAGGATGTACCGACCTGCTTATAATTCATCATTACCATTTAGCCGCTCAAAGATTTGCGGAATAGATCTTGAGACTCCATGTTGGGATTTACGCTGCAGCCATTGGTGGTTTCTTTCTTTAAATGATAGATAATGCCATACTTCATACAGATCTTCTTGCGAAGAACTTTCTTGTAGCTGAGACAACATAGCGTATGGGGTGGATAGCATGCTCTCCTGTTCTTAATCCTATCGAACATGTTAGGGACACATTTGGAGGATGCACCTCTGCAAGACCAAAAGGCCTCCTGTTACTTGAAGAACAGGAGGATCGGACTTGTAATAGAGTGGAATAGCATTCTCCTAAGTCTCATCGATAATCTTGTCGCATCCAAGAAAAACAGGTATGTAGCAGTTTTAGCAGTTCGGGGGACTAAAGACCGTATTAAACGTCCTATATCATTAGCAAACAATCAGTTTTTTTTATTAACCAAATTGTTGCACTGAAGCATCATTTCATGCTGTTTATACCATTCCAAAAAATTAAAGTTCCCATACAATTATTTTGGTAGTGCTTTTTTTTACACCTGTATTCTTTATTTTATGCCCATGCATGGCTGTCGAGCAATGGTTTCTTTACTTTTTTGTTTTTCCCCTTAGTTTTTTGAGCAGTGAACATACATTTTATAAAACGATTCTTGTCAGCCCTCTTAATATATATAGTACATTCTTTCCCCGTACAATAATAGAACTTATGTGTTTTTTACGTTACACTCTTGCACTGGTCCTTCGAGAAAATGAACGTTTCATATCTATCTCGGATCCATCTCACATGCGTCAATTACTAGAAACCACTTTAAAATAACCAAAACCATTTGACATGCCACTGTAGGGATAGAAACAGTTGCTCTGGTGTTTATCTGTTATCAAACATAGGCACTGCTGAAAGCACGTTAATTGGTTGCATTTCTTTCTCCATTATTTGAATATGCGTATTTGTGCCAGTTTACTTGGCACTTCAGTTTCTAATGACATGGTTTGCATTATGCATTTCTGATATATTTTCAATTTATAATGATCTTATTAACATGCTTTTTTATATTAAATAACCAAATTTCTTAATTCTGTAGCTTCATTGAAGCTGAGTAAAAAAGTATTATTAGAGTTTTATGTACAAGTACTTGTAGAAAAATAAACTTACCTCTTTCATCGCATGATTAGTATAAGATAGTTTGAAAACAAAGGCAGATAAAGCTCCCTTTTTGATATTAATGAAATATATTGGATCACGCTCGTCAGTGTAAACTTCAGAAACATCTCCATTAACAAGAGAGAACAAAATTGGGTACCTAACAAAATATAAAATTAGGTTTAAATTTATTATTTCATCATTTAATGCAAATTTTCTTGTACTGAATGTAAAAAATAAGTTTTGGTGATCATATACTCAGCGACAAAAAAAAAAAAAAAAAAAAAACATTTGAAATCTAGAAGCAATATTCCAAATATGACTGAGTTTGGAATGTATAAGCAATGAGTAAAAATCACATGAAGAGTATTAAAATTAAAAATAAATAGAATAATTTTAGAGACAGATGTATATTTAAAGGGCATAAGGTAATGAAGAGCCCCTCCACTTCAATCCTATATCCCTTTACTGATACAACCCTTAATCATAAGCTACAGTATATACGGTGGATATTACAGGAATAAAATCAAAATACCGTAAAATCCGGCGTATAACGTGCACTTTTAACACAAAAAATAAGATCGAAATTTATGGGGGGCGCGTTATACGACGGGTATAAAAATGAGAGCTTTAAAAAGGGAAAAGAATGAGCATAGAAAAAATTAGATTTTTACATAGATCGAAATGCTGTTTATTTAATAGAAATGACATTTCTTATGAACTTAAATGGTTGTGGTTCTTGAAGTATGCTATTTTTTTAAAAGCCTGGGAAAATACCTCTAATAAGTCTTAAAAACATAAAAGCATTGCATCTGTACATTTTTGGTTTCTTCGTAGAAAAAAAGGGATGCGTTGTACGGCGAATATACCTAAAAATTAAAAATTGCAGAAGTATAAGTACGCGTTTTACATCGGATTTTACGGTAGATTAATTAAGAGAAATTACAAAATGAGATCATAGAATATTAGTGCTTTTCAGGAGTATTAATGAAATACATTAGGTCATGTATTAACATATATTGATTCCTTTACACAGCAGATTTATGATTCCATAGATAAGATTTTTAAGAATTTTCGTGGCACACTTAAAATATTCTCAAGGTACATTATTTGAAAATTACTTTTCAAGAGTTATACGGATTTGGGTCAGAAACTTCTAAATTTTAGGCCTTAGTTAAATGACGAGGGTGATACCTGAGCTAGGTCTCTTCATTCTTTTATTTTCCATATTATTCCAAGCAATGAAGACAACTAAGTGCACACAGTACAATTTAACGCGCAGAAGTCACATTATACCTAATTTAATTTCTTTATTAACGTCGCGCTTTGAAGCTACATGAGAGCTATAAGCTGACGGATAACTCTGAACTTTGGTCAAGTGACGAATACAACACCTGAGCTGCTACTTCCCTCTCCAGACTAGTACACCACACCAACGGGAGGACATTTGAGCCTCGACCCATGCATTGGTGGATCTTGGCTGGAATTCATGACATGAAGACTTTGAATCTCGAAGGATGCCAGTCAATAATTCGCGACCATGACCACTCCGAACACCTCACTATGCTTGAAAACAGACTTGATATCACTATTTGCAACTTTATTGGCTATTTTGAAACTTTATTGTTTGCAACATCATTGAATCGATCTATACATAGAACTAAAGATAATATTCTAGAATATTCCATACAGTTGTTTTGAAATAATTTTAGAGCACAAAGAAAGATAAACTTAAAAATTCACAAGAATAAAAATAAATGAGTTAAACTAATCATCCGTCAAGTTCCGGAGGAAAAAATTCTTTAAATAATTCAAAAAAAAAATTATACGAATTGTTGAACAGTTGAAGGAATATGAGTCTGGCATTTTCCAGTCAAGAAAGTTGAATGAATTTAAATAGGTTATTCTTAAAATATTATTGATTCCTTATTATTATGAATTAAAATTTACTAATGTTTTAGTAACATTTTAGTAATTAAAAAATTCTTAAAGATTACTTATAAAATTACTTAACTTTATATATATATACTAGCTGTTACCCGCCCGCTTCGCTGGGAATTTCATGATGTTTTATAAATTTTTACTGCTTATATATATGTATAAATTATTGATATCTAAGTCCTGCATTAAGAATTCGATTGTATTGAAAAATATACTTATACCTGTAACTGTCGCCTGTTGATAAAAAAAAGGGGGCAAAACTCATCTAATTTGTATTTTCCAAAAATCTCTAAAATTGAAGTATAGAATGATGTTTGCTCTTTCGTAACTCAAAAACCAAGTGGATTCCCGCAAAACCAATTTTCGGTGGATCTCTACTCCGTAAATTGAACATGCAAGCCAAATTTCAAGTCTAAATCTAACAGGAAAAAAAAACAAAAGTTTTACTATCAATATCCCCGTAATCCCGTTGAGAGCCGTTTTCCAAAATAACCTCTCTTAGCGGATTTCAACTGAACAAAAGAAAAATGCAAACCAAATTTCATTATTATAGTTCTTGTAGATCGAAAAAAGTAATTTTTTTCGTCAATACGTCCCAGTAACCCCCTGCACCCCCCAGAACTTGATTTGCTGAAAATACATTCTTAGTGGATCCCTATTCAACAAAAGAAACATACTTAATAAATTTAAAGTTTGTGGGTCAAACAATTCAAAACAGGAATTTTTTCTTTAACTTCCTTTGACCCCTCGCAACTCTCCTTAGGGGTCAATTTTCGTTTTACTCTTTGTTAGAGGAACTCTATTCCATGAAAGGAACATGCCTACCAATTTTCAAGCAGGATGATCAAATAGTTTAAAATGGAAATATTTATCAATTACGCCTCTTAATCTCCCGAAATTAAACTTAGTAGTTCATACCATAGTTTCACCAAACCCATTTTGTAGCGGTTCTCTACTTTACGAAAGGAATCTGCTTATCAAATTTCAAGACTGTACGTCTAATAGTTTAAAAATGGGGATAATTATTTATAACGCCACTTGAGCCCCCGCAACGCCACTTCTGGGTCTGTTTTCACAAAACCAATTTTGTAGGGGAATTGCACACTATGAAAGGAATCTGGCTAGCAAAATTTGAAGACTGTGCGTCCAATAAATTAAAAATGCAAAAAAAATTATCAATAACGCCCCTTGAACCCCCGCAACGCGGCCTAGGGGTCGATTTTCACAAAACACATTTTGTAGTGTATTTCTAAACTATGAGAGGAATCTGCTTACTAAGTTTCAAGACTGTACGTCTAATAACTTAAAAATCGGAATTTATAACGCCCCTTAAACCCCCCGCCCCCGCAACACCCCTTGGGGGTCAATTTTTCCCAAACCTGTTTTGTAGCGGATATTTACTCCATGAAAGAAACATTCCTACCAATTTTCAAGCAGGGAGGTGAAGTAGTTTAAAAACGAAAATATTTATCTAGTACGCCACTAAATCCCCCGCAACGCCAATTAGAGGTCTGTTTTCACAAAACCTTCTTATAGCTGATCTCTACTCTATAAAAGAAATCTACTTATCAAATATAAAGACTGTGCGTCTAATAGTTTAAAAATGGAAATAATTATCTATAACGCCCCTTAAGTCCCGTAACGCCACTTGAGGGCAATTTTCACGAAACTCATTTTGTAGCTTATCTCTACCCTATGACAGGAATCTACTTACTAAGTTTCAAGACTGTACGTCTAATAACTTAAAAATCGGAATTTCTAACGCCCCTTAAACCCCCGCCCCCGCAAACAATTGCTGCTAATTTGAAATTACAAACAGACACTTCAATTTTATTTATTTTTATAGATATAGATTGGGATAATAATAACTATTGTTTAAATGTGACTAAAAATGTAAATAAAAAAAAGAAAGGATTAAAACTAACCGTAAACACTTTTTGCTTATGAAGCCTTGATTTATTATTTTTGAAAGTGCATCCGAAACAGCCGATGCTCTACTTAACTGAACAGTGAGATAACTATCATAAAAAAAATTATGGCACGTGTCAGCGTATTATCATGTGTGCGTAACATTATTATGTCTCATGAAGAGCATCGGTCGCCAGTAACCAAAACAACGACTTCATTAGCTCAGCTTGGCGTTCAATTTGGCGTTCATCTTGGCATTCAGTTTCACGTTCACCCGTATAGTTTCCGTTCCCGTAAGAATACGGGAATAAAATATAGCCTATGTTACTCCCCGTTAATGTAGCTTTCCATTAGTGAAAGAATTTTTAAAATCGCACCAGCCGTTTCCGAGATTAGCCGGAACAAACAGACAGACAGACAGACAAAAATTTTAAAAATTGGTTTTTTGTTATGAGTACCGTATATACTTTTAGTGCATTAAGTAAAAAGCTGCTAATTTGAAATTACAAACAGACACTTCAATTTTATTTATTTGTATAGATGTTGTTTCTACCGCAAATGCAAATTGCTCGATGCATATCTTTCAAAGCAAATAGTACAAATTGCTGAGGAAAGAATGAAAGATGATGCAATCATTAAATTCTTCCCTTAAATGGCTCAGTCCCCCCAAAGAAAACAGCAAGGAGAAAAGGTCAAAAAGACATTATCTATACAAAGAGGCACAGAACACATTTTAATCACCATTTTTAATGTACAAATCCATTTTTTCAAATGTATTTCTTCCGAAATTTTTTGATTGTTTTATATTTACGAGTTTTGTCAGAGGGATGAAAATGTATTTCTAAAGGCTCTTTATTTACTCAAACAATTGAATTAATCTGGATAGCATTTCCATCACGATTATTGTTTGTGAAGAAAAAAAACACTTGTTCAGAGAAATTCAAGCAAAAGAGGATGTAAATAATAGCTTGAGGAATGGAGAAATTTATAGTAAGGTTATTTTTTTTACATAACAGATTACATATGCATTGAAATACTCGTAATGAAAATGTATTGAATTGAAAGACATGTGTCCTTTATGTGATACATCCACTACATTTTAATAAGGAAGAAAAACCATACCTGTTGTATGAAGTACCAGTAACTAATACCGTATATATATTCTTATTTGAACAATCTATTGGGAGTTAAAAGAAATAGACAGTTTGTGGTTTTGTGTTAATAGGCAATTGCTTTTTTCATGTCAGTAATGCAGGAGTTGTTGCAAAAAGTTTTATAAAAATATTTTACGTCTGATCTTTTAATAACGAAAAGAAAAACTAAAAAGTTAAATGTTCTAAAGATAACATTATATATCCTAATCCATATAAGAATGAAACATCAATATAGGGTTTTTGAGATGAGTTTTATTCCTATTTCCAAATCAGTAAACATTTTTATCTTTCATAAGTCTTTAACTGTAGCGAGTAATACATGAAAAAAGTAATTAAAATTTCGAGAAAATTAATTTAAAGTTAATGAATGAGGTAATAAATACTTCGAAAGATCGGGAAAGTGTTGGTCTGCAATCCATGCAGTTTCAGATTCAGGTGGACCCCCAGCTGCATTAACGAAGCAATGATACATTTGTAAGCTATAGAAGCATTTCGTTGAATGGGATATAGCAACGCCACATTTGATAGAAATCTTGCTCTTGTCATTTGTTGTTGCATCGGTTGCAGTCAATGCCTCGCTTTCGAATTCATACAGATAATCTTTCCCAGGATGTAGTAAACTTTCTGAAAACAATGCAAGGGAATAAATAGAAATGTAATTATAACAAAAATAAGGAGTTAAAATTTAAAATTTTAGCTTTGTCATATAAGACGAGAACATTTTACAGAAGATGTAATACTTTCATTCCAACATTTGAGTAAATCTTTAACGATTTTAATAAAGATGCTTGCATCATGCACAATTATGCCACTCATTTTTCAAAACTAGGAATTTTAATTTAGCATTTTATAAATTACTAGCTTTTACCCGCGGCTCCGCTCGCGTTGATGTCTTTAAATAACTGTCAAAGTCGTAATCATTATTATTAGAAAGTAAATAATACAATATGGTAATTTTTTTATTGCCTAACAGGAACCAATACAATTTAAAAATTCTAAAATTGAGCTTAGTTTAAAAAAATTGAAAAAGTAATTTATTATAATAATTAAAAACAAAAATTCAATAACTTAAACTATTAATATTTTTAAAAATCGAAAGTATCTACTAATTATTATATAATTCATCTTCTATATAATTCCTCTACTATATAATTCCTACTACTATATATAATTCAACTTTAAAAGAGCTCAAAACAGAATATTATTCTAAGATGCTACTGTATACCACATTATATGTTCTTTCTTCAGTTGCTAATATGTGAAGATTTGGGCATTGGACACAGCGATCAGGCTACATATAGTTGGCCATGGGAAAATCATTGCTTTTCCAAATGCACCCCCTGCTACCTGAAATGTTAGCTTTGTTAATAGCAACAGTAAAACTGGAAATTGAACTCGTTTGGAATTGAAATGGTAGGTCAGTGGGGATACTTGGAATTCGTGGTATGATAACACTATCCCTTTTCATGACATATGTTCAAATATTGGCACCAAGTAAATTCTGCATAAGTTTTGCGATCCAAAGCCTCGTTCCTTTACATAGTCGAGTAGCATCGAGATTCTGCAAAACTTGTACATTTAGTTTTAATTGAAGTTTATGTGAGGGTACAACCGAAAGTTCAAGTGAATTTAAGAACTCCGTGGGATATTCGTTTTCAGACTGAATTTTTCAACTTTTCCCCATAAGCTTGAATTAACCAGCCAATATTTAATAAAGCTACCATTCCTCCTATAATATCTGTACTATCTCATAAATCCTGAAGAGTCCAATTTAACGCTTCTATAGCTTTCTTATGAGACATTGTACTTTCATCCCACACTAAAAGCTTACATTGTGGAAGCATCCAGCCTTGAGAGCTATTTTTTCTGAAATTTCAGATGAGTGAATCTTCAAATGCAAGATTAAGCGATAATTTTAAAACGGAATGTGCTGTGCGACCTTTGGTCAGTAAAATCGCGGCTGTACCAGAAGAAGCCATAGCAACTGCTATCTTCTGGGTTTTATCTTCTGTGTTTTTCTGATGGTCATTAGTAATAAGTTTAGCAAAAATGTTTTTCCTGTTCCTTCAGGGGCTTCGAGAAAAAAAGAGTGCACCACTGATGGATTCTACTTTGCGTAACACTTGTTGAAAAACGTAACTTTGTTCTGGCGTTAATTGGGGGGTAAATTCTGTTACTTGATGTTGCAATGCTATAAAATCGTAGTTTAATTAATTCTCATGTAATTTTATTATCGAAGCCATTTCCATTGACACGTCTAGGGCTAAACCATTCCAAAAACATGTAGCTTCTTCCTAACCATTCTGAAAACCTTTACTGCGTTTCGTTGTAGATGTGTTCATTGAAAGGCATATTTGGTTGTTTTTCGTCGCAAAATATCCTCCGCCATGTAGTCTTTGTACTTATTCCAAAAGGTTTGAGGATTAGAAAGACCGAAGATGAAATAAGTATTGCGTAAAACTCCCTAATTTTATTCGGCGAGTAACATTGTACGGATGCCTCCATAGTATATCTTCAAAGTAATACCTCCATGTAAAATATCTAGGTTCAGTATAAGTGAAAAATTTTGTGCAAAATATGAATATTGTGTAATTAGGTTAAAAAAGTTCAAACTAATCAAAACTACTTAAGTAATCAAAACTTTTTATGAAATTGTCAATTAATATTACCATAGAATTTTCAATATCACGCGCACGCAATTCGCTAAAACTTTATTTCGTTTCCCTCTTTAAAAAGTGGGAGAAAATTTGCATTAAAATATATGGGATTTAAATTCTTAGCCAACTTGGCGATATTTCTCAAAGTTTGAGTTTGACATTTAGCAAACGTAACGTAAATAATAACCATAAAAAACCCTTTAAAAAATTGCTTTTTGTGAAGATGCTAAATAACACTATGTTTGAGTTATTTGTTATAAATGTGAGAAAATATTTATATATATATATATATTAAACTTTCCATTATTGAGTAAATGCATAATTTTGCGCCAACTTGGCGGGGAGTAAGCAACGTCAACGTTTTACCCGCATAGTTCCCGTTCCCGTAGGAATATGGGAATGAAATATATCCTATGTTACTCGCTGATAATGTAGCTTCCCATTGGTGAAAGAATTTTTAAAATCGGACCAGAAGAGTTCCCGAGATTAGCCGAAACAGACAGACAGACAGACAGACAGACAAAAATTTTAAAAATTGATTTTTTAATATAAGTACCGTATATGCATTTAAATGCATTTAATAAAAAGTTGCTAATTTGAAATTACAGACAGACACTTCAATTTTATTTATTTGTATAGATTCTCAAAATTCACAAGTTTTAGGTTTCTCAGAATAATCGTCAATGCAGCTTTTACTTGAACAAAAAATATGCAATACTCAACAATGTATGCTCTAATGGTGGTACATAATAGCTTCTAAAAACGCCAGCTGCATTAAGTGAGATAGTGGTTGATCTCATTGCTTACATATTCAGGTGTTTAATGAATACACATATGCATTAATATTCTATGGCAAAATTATCCTAAAAGGCAAATTGCATATCATTTCGATGATGTACAAGCTTATACCGTGAATAAGTAAGTTTTTATGACAAATTACGAAAGACTGATATTCATAACAATTTATTACACAGACGCAGAGTATTTTAGTTGTTAACTTAAGTCTCTTTTTGTTTGTCTGTTTAGTAAATTATAAGGAAAAAGTATAACTTAGTAATGGTTTTTTTAAGTCTAAGAATTGAGCTCTTCGATTATTTAATGATTAGGGATTGCAATACCGGTATACCGAATACCGGTATTTTGAGCCCTTTGTACAATTTTGTAATACCGGTATTCACAAGGTTTTTTTTTGTTTTTTTTAGTTTAACATTTATAAACCCCGTGCACCACACAATGTATAACACGGGGGGCATACAACACAGACAGAAGAAAGGATTACAACACAAACATCCATGCCTTCTCCGGGATTCAAACCCAATCCCTACGGCACCGCAGTCAGCTTCACTGACCACTATACCGGATGGGCGGCTATTCACAAGTTTAAATACTGTTTTTTCGGTATTTACTAGAAATTTTTTAAACTATCTCCATTATATGCTCAGGAATCGCCAACATAGCAAAATAATATAAGTTTTTTTATGTCTCCTTAATGGGCGAAATTAATTAAGGTTGCATCGTACAATCAAGAAAAGTGATAAAATACGTGAATCATCAAAGGATGTGGGCCCAAACTATCATAGTACATCTCATTGCGATGCTGAGGACGCGCAGGATTCGTAGTCTGATATTCGGATCTGTGAAAACAAGGTTGTAGTTGTGAAGAAAGTGCATAATATTTCGACATTTTTTAAAATGGTGAGCTTGCTATTACCATTATATTTGCATATCATACTTTAGGGTTCAAAATATTTTTCAAATTCATTATAAATATACTCAAAAATAATAACCTATAATAATGAGTAAGAATAACTTTAAAGAACATAAAAAAATCAGTTGATAATACTTCAGTTTCATTATTTATATGATGAAAAGAATATGGTGGCACAGTGTAAAAAATGTTCAAGAGTTATTAAAGTGAATCGAAAGTGACTCCAGACATATTTTGAAACGAAACATGATACAAATTTGTTTTAGAGGAAAGAATCTAACTGCGATGAAGTTACAAATTTAAGTACAGTTTCTAAGCCCAAGCCATCAGGGATTTTAGATTACATTTAAAAAATGATAATTTGGATGCAATTATAAGTAAAATGACTGGTTTGCCATTTCGAGTGCTTTGCACTTCTACTGAATTAAGAAATTCACTATCCGCCAGAGGTTTTAAAAATCTACCAATATCGATTAATACTATAAGAAATGTTGTAAACTACAGTTTGGTGTTCGCAATTCTTTGAAACACGAGCTAATATAATTAAAAGTAAACGGCGAAGAACTTCGTCGCACATTTGATGAATGGATGAGTGTAATAAATAGACCGCTATTTAAATATAAATATTCCTTCAGAATTTTTTTTTGGAATATAGTACTTACACATGTCTCGGGAAGTATGCCAATTGAAAAATGTGTGGAAATGCTTCAATCTAAATTAGCGAAACATGCATTATCTCTTAAAGAAGATATTGTATCTATAACGATTGATGGTGCAACAGTTATGAAAAAAGTTGGAAAGTTTTGATTGGTGTAAATCAGTAATTGAGCTACGCTTATATAATTCAATTAGGTGTAATATATGTGGATTATACCAAAAAATGAAAGAACAGAAGAATCCGAATACTGTGGATATTGAAACTTCGGATTCCGACTTTGAAGAGAGTGCGAGTGACACTGGCAATGACAATGTAATTGTTCAAGTAGTGCTGATGAGGATGAAATATTATATCATCAAGAGTTGTTTCCTACAATTAATAAAGTTAGAAAATTTTTTATTTAAACGTTCCCCTACAAAAAATGCCTTATTACAGAAATATATATAAACTAAAAATAAAACAGAACATATGTTAATATTATATTCTATAACACGTTGAAACTTTTTACTCCTTATGATGGAAAGATTTTTGAAACTGAAAAATCCAATCCAAAAAGCAATGATCAACTTATACCTGTAAATTAATTTTTCCGATAGTGATTTCGACTTAATATCTAGAACTGTATCGGCTCTACGTCCAATAAAACTGGCTGTAGATGCATTAGGTCGGAGATATTCTAATTTATTAACAGCTAATGTAACAATAAATTTTATGTTGAAGTCACTAAAAGAACAGCACACGTCACTATCTGAATGTGAGTGAGTGAATATTAACGTCCCACTGTTCAGCTACACGAGGGCTTTTGGGGACAGTCCGCGTAATTTTGAACCATGGTCAAGTGACGCGGACGACACCTGAGCTGGCACCACCCTCTCCTAACTATCACAACTACACCAACGAGAGGACATTTGAGCTCTCGACAGATTTAACGTGCATCGCACCCCTACACGGCGGGTCTTCTGTGGTACTAGGATCGAACTCATGATATGCTAGTCACGATCTAGCTACCACTTGGCTACCGCGGCCACATCACTATCTGAAGAATTATATATCACATCGAAAAATGACACAGACGAAAGGCATACCGAAATAGAAAATGTCTTGAGGTATTTACATAATTAGAATGACTTTAAAAATGAAAAAGAAGAAAAGAGACGAATGAAATCGAATTTGATCAAGCGTATAGTAAATTTTCTTAAAGTTTTTTACGCATAAAACAATCCACATGCGGAAGAATTCTGTACAGTTATCGAAGATTATGATGACACTAATGTCGGTAGTGAAAAGGAGTTGTCTCTTGAACAAAAATTAGAACAAGCGTAGCTAAAAAATTCCAACAAACCAAAATACAATACAGAAATTAACTATATCCAAAACCATCCGAAGAGAAATCGATTCATTTGAAAAGATGAGAGATTTAGAGGTAAATACTTGGAAAAATATATCGCACACACACACATTGCTGACAGTACCACCAACTAACGTAGATGTCGAAAGAGCATTGTCACGACTGCTGGTAATTTTTGCACAAAATTACGTTCCAGGCATAATGACAGTACAATTGGTGCATTATGTTTTTTAAGATCACATTTCAAAAATTTGTTATAGTACCACAGACTGAGTAGTGATACCTACACTTTTTTGTGTGATTTAAATAAATAAGATGTTCCTTTACTTTTTTGTGATCCTTTATATACTGTTATAATTTACAAGTTACAAATTATTTTTTGTGATATTTACACTTTCTAATAAAACTCAAATAAAACTAAGAAACACCTGTGCTTTCTTTTTATAAAACTTATACTACCAGTATTAAAATTGTTATCCCCGCATTAAAATCTAAAAAATACCGAATACCGGTATTGAACTTTTGGTCTGATATTGCAATCCTATTAATGATGGAAGAAATTACATTTTTGAGAGAAAACAAATGCCGCTAAGCTATTAAAACACCGAAATTTTTTTTTTTTACAATATGTTCAATATGGCTTACCGGTATCAGAAAATGGACACACTTCAGCTTTCAGGAATCCTGAAATAAAGAAAAATATAATGCACATTGAATATAAAGAAAAAGTGGAATTGAAAAAAATCATTGATATTTTTCTACACGGAAATTTAAATACGAAGAGGAGATTGCATAATTCAAGGAAAATATTAAAAAAATTACTAGCTTTACTGTAACTAATACAGTTTGTAGTTTGAATATGAAAACAAGTCAAGTGATAGAACGATGAAAAAGTATAATCTAATGCGAAGACTTGTATTTTCAGAATTAATCTATAGGTCAATTTATTGATTACTATTTAATACAGGAATATAACTGGGCTTTTCATCGTTAATTTCAAAATCTTGCATTGGAAATACCCCCCAAAACGTCCTTATCCTCCGTTAAACTGTGGTAGGATCCTTATTACTAGAGTTTATAGCACACGAGATATGAATCCCTTTGAAGAAAAAAATGTTGCAATTATCATGATAATACAATGAATTTAAAATAATGCAATTCAAGTGATAAACTGAACAGTTCACTGAAAATAATTTAATATTAAATATTTTTAATAAAAAAATCCTCATCAAGTATAGCTAAGATGGATTTCAACTTGTTTTATTTTTAGAACTTAACATTTTCAAAAATTCAAGCTCGGAAAAAATTGTAATCTTTAATAACCTCGGAAGCATTTCATACAAATAATGACTTTTTAAGTCATCTTATTTCAAATTCTTTTTTTCAAGGAAAAAAACATTTGATATAAATTAGATAAGAATATTTAAAGTGAATAGTGTTCCAAAGAAAAGTGTTTTGTTTGAAAAATCTTCGGCATTCTGGTCTAATATTAGAAAACTAGGTCGATGTCTGATATTAGGCTCAGTGGAAAAAATTCAAGTTTAAAATCCTTAAGAACTGTAGAGATTAAATGAAAACAGTAAAGGTAAGATATTTGAATAATTTTCAAAACCTTCCTACGCAATTTTAAATTCAAAAAATTACTATAGCAACAATTACAATTTTCATTTGATCAGGACATTAAAATAGGTTTGTGAAAAGAAAATAACAAATTTAAATCCATTTGTACAATTTTTTTATGTGTATACATATTAGCTTAAGGAAATATTTATAAAAATAATCATAATAATGGTAATGTTGACGTAATTAAGATTATTAGATCGAGTTCATCTTTTTGAGAAATTAAAAGTTATCTATGAAGAAAATGCAGTAAAATAGCTCAAAATGCCAATTTATACATAACATTAAAAATTAGGCATTTTCCCCTTGATATTATTTTTTTATTTAATTAATGTTAATAACATAATGTACTATTTCTCTAAAATACATTTAGTGTTTTACGTTCAAACCAGACAATAAAGCTAAAATTAAGTTGCATTTATTTTGAATACATACATTCGTTAGCCTTCAATATTTAATACACTTAAAGTTTTTACAATTAAGGTAGAATGCATATTAGTCGAAAAAAACTTGAATACATTGTGGTAATCTAATTTATTCACTGAATTTAAATTAATAAATTCAAAGTTAACTGCTTTCATGCGAAGCTGCTATTTAATTTACATGAAATAAAGGAATTTAAAAATGTGTCATTCGGTAAGGGAACGCTTGAGAGCAAGTAAAACCTTTCTTGGAAAATTCAATATAAATTTTTCTATATTAATCTGCCTTTATCATACATAAAAAATTAATTTCTTAAACTAATTTTTTTTATTTGACTACATCGAAAAAATATTGTTTAGTCTACATAATACTAAACTTAGTTTACTAAAGATAATGTTTATTTATTTTTAACAATTCATACGTTAAATAAGATTTGAAATTTTAGCACACAGTGAATTTCTTCTCTTCATAAAACCTTATTTTTATTGATTCACCATGATATCTTCTGATAATTAGAACCGAAAAATTATAAGAAATAGAATAGAAATAACTGAATCTCTAACCTGAAAACAGAAGCAGAAGGAAGGCTAAGATAGTCGGAACCCACATCTCTTGAAAGTGAAAGGTTTCTGCGTCTAGTCAAGCAACTTTATGCCTTCCGATATCAGATTTAATTGAGGGACTGGGTAAAAATACAAAACGAAAAGTTCATAGCTTCTGATAACTAAAGAGGTGTCAGTAACAGTCTTCACTTCTGATTGATTTCACTGTCGTTATTATAGCTAAGAGATAATATTGCAAATTTATGTAAGTATTAATCGTTTCTTCGGGATGAAAGTAGTGATGAGAGCAAATAAGACTTAAATGCAATTTCTTGCTGTAAATAAAAGAAAAACTAAAGTCGTCAAATTAATGAACTTAATGAATAATGTAATATAGCAAATCTCACAAAAGTATGGAAGGGATTCAACTGATATTTGATTTATAGACATAAATCAGTGAAACATTTCTAAATTAGAAAATACATATAAGAAAGGTAAAGAAAAATGAAAACGATAATATTTAGATTTAAACTTGAGATTAAATAAAATATCTTCCATTATTTTAAGGCCACGATAGTTTAGTAATTAAAGACGTGATCATTATCAACTGTCACTATAACTCAGTTATAGGTTAAAGTTCATTCTTTCCCCCGATGATAATCACAAAGAATAATAAGGCTGATATGCATCGGATCGATATCCAAAGTATTGCTGTGGAGGGTTTAGATTGTTTATTAACGTCGTCATCAGAAACAACACTATGGCTATTGGCGACGGACCTCGTCATTTTACCTAGGCCAAGTGACGAGGATGACATTCACTAACATCCTACTCTTCAAGCTTCCACACCACGCCAACGTTAGAACTTTGTTCCTCTATATATTTAACGTGCATCGGTCCCTTTACATGGCTAGAATTCTTACTGACACCAGGACTCGAATTCACGACTCCAACGGGACAGCGCTAGACACGAGTCCTCAACCATGACCACTCATCTATTGCTACAAATGAGGTGAAGAAAGTGCTCACAGATTTCTGATCTATATTTTAAATAATACGTTTGTCGATAATAAGTCTGTTCAAATTGAATGTGCACAGGGTGTCTCCGAATGCCGTGTACAAATTTGGAGGAAAACATCGTGAAGAGCCATTATTACATAGGAAAGAGTGAGCGAAATGCGATAGGTGGCGCTGTACGCGAGCTCGCAAAGTTAGCAGGAGTGGTTTCCTCGTTTCAGACACTATTAGCGTGAGATGAACATGAACAGTTATACGAAAGTCGAGTTAATGGATATCCACTTCATCTGAGGCCTAGCCAACGGAAATGGACTTGCTGCTGCTCGATTGTATGGAGAAAGACATCCAACGAGGCGACAGCCAAATCATCAAATGTTCGCCCAGGTGGATGAGAACCTGGCGGAACATGCATCTTTTAGAGTAACGATTGAAAATACCAGGCCGCCACGAACAGCACGAACACCCATATTCGAAGAGGGTGTGTTGCATGCTGTGGTCCAAAATCCCACCAGTGTACAGCTCTTTACCAGTGTACAGGCGCTTGCCGTTGCAAGCGGAAGATCTTGAACAACTGTCCATTGTATACTGTAGGGCGAAACCTTAGATCCGTTTCATGTACAGAGTGCAGTTATTACAGCCATATGATCACCCAAGCCACGCCGTGTCGCGTTTGCACAATTGTTTGTTGACCAAAAGGCGGCGGACATACACTTAGCCAGCTCCGTGTGTTGTGCTGTGATGAAACAATCTTTTCACTTGAAGGGTTGTTCAATACGCATAACCCACACAGCACCCGACCGCGTGCCGCACAACAACGCTTCAATGTTAATATGCGGGCAAGTATCGTGGAAGACAGTTTACTCGGCCCCTACGTCTTACCACCACGACTGGACCCTAACGAGTATTTCGTCTTTCTACAGGTGATACTTCAGGAACTGCTCGCGGATGTCTCAGCACCTGCTCTGCGCCGCATGTGGTTTCAATAGGGTGATTGAGTGATTTTGGGGTTTATTGGCGCAAGAGCCGATTTCGGCTATACTGCGCCAAACATTTGTTTTAATATCTGTGGTCTAGACGGGAAGAGAAAGAAAGAATTGAATGACAAGAAAGAGGGTCAAAAATAGAGAAGGATCACTAGGGTACCCCGGGTTCGTGAAGCCCGTGTTTACCAAAGACAGTAAACCCCGTGGGAAAAGGAAAAGATCACTAGGGCACCTCGGGATTGTGACACCCGTACTCACCTAAAGAAGGCGAGCCCCCTGAGGGGAATGGTGGTTTCAATAGGATGGGGCCTCATCTAATCATAGAAGGTGTGTACGTGACCATTTGGGCTGTTCATTTCCAAACAGGTGAATTCAGCATGATAGTTCCGTCACTTGGCCTCCCAGATCCCCTAATTTATCTCCTCTGGATTTTTTCTCTGGTCTTCGATGAAGAGCCTTATGTTCGACACGCCCGTCAATTCTAAAATGGACCTGGTGACGCGAATATCCATCGCTGCTGCTACAATCCGTGAAACGCCCGGTACTTTCGAACAAATTCTCCAATCCATATCGCATCGGTGTCGTGCGTGCATACATGCCAATGGCTACAATTTTGAACATCTTCTGTGATGCTTTTTATTTTATTTATCATTGTTTTTTGCATAACAAAGCGTTTTACACTACATTTTGTGTTGTGGCCTCACGGTCTTTGTGTCTCTTGATCTCGTTAGGGTTACGTTTCCGCTCATGTTTTCCTATGTAATTATGTCTCCTCAGGATATTCTCTACCTCCCCTCCAAGTTTGTACACGGCATTAGGGGACACCCTGTATATGGATTCAGCTATAAGTATGTGAAAATATATACACGTAATCACCTGGACTATAAAAGCATTATATTATTTTGCTGTATTTTTTAAGTAAATACTAAGTATTGTACTACACATCAAGAATATGAATGTATTTCAAACAAAAACAGCTGTCAATTTGATCTATTTTATTACTAATTTATGATTTCATAAGCTTAAATTTTAAAGAAAATAAAAATTTATCTAGTATTATTTATTGTATATAATTAAAAAGATGGGGAGGGGACTCATAGATTTCATACGTTTTTTAGCTTACATAAAATTTGCGGATCTTGAAGGGAGTTAAAAGATACCTTTTGGAATATTTTAAGGTCATTGTTAATCCATCTGTAGGAACAGCTACTTTGCTAATGATATAATTTTCTTAACGGTCTCTCTCTCCATAGATACATATATATTCGTAAAAATATATACGACAGATATTTTCTCTCTTTTTCTACATAAGCTAGTTGAACTGAGATACCACTAACAGAGAAAATTTTCATCGTTTTCCTTAATCAAATCATTTTAAGAATTGTTTGACTGAAAGATAATTACTAAAATAAATGAGAGGGTTCCCTATTCTAAAGTGCAAGTAAAGAATTATAAGTATTGTATTTCTTAATAACTAACTATGAGATGTGAAAAATTAAACTATGAGTCTATCAGTTGCCAAGTAACCAAAATTTTTTTTAACATTTTGAAAATTATAGGAAAACAAGTAATATAAAAAAAAAAATTAAGTCATTTCCTAATTAGTTCAACAAATATAAAAGTTTTATTTTAGTTACTTTTTATTAAATAGTTACAATTATTATAAATATGTATATACATATGACAGAATCACAATAATAAATGACAAAATAGAAAGCGATTTTCCTTGCAATTTTCCATTCTGTACAAGGATGTCGAACTTTTTTTGTGTTTGTAACTGTTTCTCTTCATTAATTAAATTTAATTATTCTCATAAAATAGTATAGTAAAAAAGAAATCCCATTCTCGCGGAAACTAAGCCCTTCCAGGTGGGATTCGGACCCATGACCTTTGGTCCAACGCGCTATCCATTGCGCTAAAGGGGTTCGTTGTGCGCCTATCCATTGCGCACAACGAACGATTTTCCTTTCTGTGTATGCTGTTGGACTATTATTTTTGTTTGTTACTATTTATTCATTTTTTTAATTTCATTAATGAATTAATATTTGAAAAAACTGTATTAACATCAAGTGTCATCCATTACAAGTTTTAAAAAATGTATTTGAAGTTCAATGGAAGAATAGAAAGTAATCTATTAACGATTAAAAATTTGAACGAGATATATATAAGGGGCGAGTGAACTAATAGTAGGAATTGAAAAATTACCTTTTTATGAAGTTCAAAAGAACAAGTGGGATTAGTGTTCCAAATAGTTTGTCATTTTGAATTTTCTTCTCTTTAACACTAGATTTACGGACTGAGTCAATTTGACTCCTTAAAAATTTGTGTGTGATTACTCTATATATATATAACTCTAATATTATTTTTTTAAAACATACGCTGGTTTTTAGTGAAGTAATGAAATATATGTAATTGTTGATTCCTCTTTCACGCAGACCCCTTCATTTCGCATTATCGAGTGTGGTATACCTAATTTTACGGTTGTGAGTCAATTTGACTCATACAATGATTTAACAGTTTATCGCGTAACACACGAAATTTATTGCTCACATCAGACCTGGGAAGTAATCAAGTCGCACGTGATTTGTTTCTCTTCTCCTTTTGCACACATGTCTTACATACAATATTTGTGTGTATGTGAGAGCCATCGTCACTTTTTTTCGCTACTCCACTGCATTATTACCCACTTCCGTTATCATTTCGATTTATTATCGGTGTGGAGCAGTGCATTTTTAGTGCAAAATTTTATAATTTTGTGAATTAAATTTTTACAAGGAAAATTTGACCCGCAAACGTCACTTTGTAATTTATTTGTAAAAGGTATTACAGTTGGTATTATTTTATCTGGTTATCCAAGGTTGCTATTATGGGAAAAATCAGAATTTTTTTTCTTTTATTGAAATAACTAAACAAAATACAAAAAGACCAATCAGATAAGGAATCGGATGCAATGGATATAGACCAATGTGATAACAAAATTGAATCAAAGGAGGAAGTCAATAAAATTGATTTTTCAAGCAGTGAAGATCTTCGTTATATAGCTTATAACAACAACAACAACAAAAAAAGAGTGAGAGTTATTATTTCTGATTTTGGAATCAAAAGTGATTTAGACGTTATCGAACATCTTCTGATAAAGAAATTTCAGCCGAAAAAGCTGCTGATGGGACTTCATGGGAAACATTGAACGAAAAGAGGCCCCTAAAATAAATATTTCAGGAAAAGATTTCATTTTCCAACTGGCTGAAGAGCTAAGAAGTAAATATAGAGAAGTGGAGAACACTTCCATTCTAATGATAAAAATTCATACTATAACGCCTGAAAGAATCGTCAAGTTCACAAAAATTATGCAATAGAAATAGATGTAAAAACCTTTGTGCTAAATGTAATGGAAATGTTTGTAGGAAATGTATTTCAAAAACAGAATCTATAAGTAAAAACTTTTCAATGAATTTGTTAATAATAAATCTTTTATTTAAATTGATTTAGAACTATTTTCTTTGCAAAAAGCTTCAATTTTCTTGTATGAGTCAAATTGGCTCACTTCAGTAAAAATAGGTATATAATCAAAATCCGTAAATATAGTGTTAATCCTTTGAATTCCTGCTTAAGAAAATATATACAAAGAACCACAATAGAGAAATAAACATTTCAAGACACCTGTTTAAGTTGGGGAGTACCTATTACTATTTCATTGGTTTCTTTTTTTTATCAAGCAAGTAGTTCGAGCCTAAATCCACTGAAGACCCGCCATGCAGAGAGGGCCGATGCATGTTAAATCTGTCGAGGCTGAGAAGTTCTCCCGTTGGCGTGAGATGGAGGGGGGGGGGGCAGCTCATGTGTCTTCCTCGTCAAAGTTATGAGGTCCGTTGCTAATATAGTGTGGCCTCATAGTGTGACGAAAATAAAAACTCTCAGTCTCACTCTTGACAAACTTATCCTTCCATTGTTAACCATCCCACTTATACTGAGCAATGTGAATTTTTACGCAATTTATGATATCTAATATTACGAGACTTATGACTCGACTGACTTTATTCCTGATTTTAATGATTTAGATCAATTTCTTTACTTCTTAAGCATTTCATTTTTAACCCATTAGCTGCCATGATCCTCGTTCGGGGATTTTGGAATTTTACGTATACCATCTTTCAAATTTCAAAAAAAAAAAAAAAAAAAATTGCAGTTAATGAGTAAAATTTTTGTCTACATTTTTCCTATACAATTTTAAAATTTTAATGAAAAATAAAACAAAATAATAGGAAAAAATACAAAGCTCTAAAAGACAAATTTATTAAAATATAAATATTTTAAACGCTCTTTCGATAGATTAGTGTGAGCTTTGATGTTATACTTTCTAAATGACAGATTAGTTTCAAATGTTTTTATTAACTTTATTGCAGTTTTTTTTCTCAATCTATCTCTGTTTAGATTTTAGGAAAGCAGATATTTTATAAAATAGCATATATAGGATAAAGTTATGAAGCAAAACTGTTACAGTACAAATAAATTTGAAACATTAAATCTTAAGCATAGACACATGTTTTTTAATTTACTAACATTGAAAAACACAAGATTTCATGCTAAAACAACAGTTATTGATCAATGAAACAAGATCTAACAAAAAAATCTGCTTAAGTTTTAAAATAAATATGTGTCGCTATCATAATTGAGAATCAGATAAGACAATTATATAATCAGTATTTACATCGTAAGATTTTGAAAAAAAAATTTGTACATGAGAGGCAATTGCATAAGAGTAATATACATTACAGCTGTGATCCACAAATTTATAACTAAGGGGTATTATAAAATTTAAAGAACGGTAGGAGGAAAAAAATATAATAAATGTATGAATATAAGAACAAATTTTAGATATTTTTTTTTCTGATTTGCTAGGTATAAAAATATTAATGTACAAATTAATAACATGTAATAGCACGTTTTTGCAAGATAAATTATTTTCTTTTACATATTTCGTTTTTTCCCCTGCTACATCCTATCTAATCTGTCACTGTTGAAATTCTAACAAAACCTTTATAACTAGTATAAAAGAAAAAATAAAATATTAAGTAGTGTACTACTACAATACAATGAGAAACAATATTAAAAGAATAATATAGATTGAAGCGAAATTATAGTAATTTTCAGTCTTAGAGTGACATTTGTTTTCACAGACAAAACTTGGTGGTCAACAAAAATATTCAGGTTCAATGTCTTATACACTGAAGAGAAGGCACATACTATTAGCGAAGGAAATAAGAAAATAAAAGGTCAAAAAGTTTTCTGGGAATTTGACTGGAAACCGGTCGGTACCTCGTCCTGTTTACTCTTAGCTACAATCGTGGTGAGCATCGCTTATAAAACTGACTGAATATTAATGCCTAGACTTCAGGCAAGAAAGTGGGGCTCTACAGACTTAAGGAGGAATAAAAACATGGTTTAAAACTTTTTGCTCATTAAAATAGTGCAATTGTAACAATACATTTTTCAGATAACATTTGATAACTTGAGACAGCATCAGTTAAGAAAAACTTTTATTTCTTAGTTTCCCAACAGGAGGCAATCAAACATTCATCAGTAACACAGTTAATATAAGCAGAAAAAGAATATTATGTGATTTGAATAAATAAGTGACTATACTCTGTAATATCAAATGCGATTGTATTTAGTGCATCTAAGTATTATGAGCAAGGAAAAAGTTTTGAAAATGAATTTAATTAAAATGTATTCAAGAAGACAATGTTTATTAAATAATAAGCATAGATTGATATAAATTAAAATTACCTGGAAAAATTATAGAATATTTCTGAAGCAATTTAATTAAATATATATCACGTGTATTATCGATAGAATAAATCTCCGAGGTCAAATAATTTAGACATCGCAGCATCATAATATATTAAAAGTTTTCTTAGTTAAAAAATTACCATGTGTAAATGAATCATGAGTGTCTTCGCCAAAGAAATCTCACAAAAAAATATATCCAAAAACTTTTTCCGTTACAAATAGATTAGAAATCAATAGCTAATCAAAGTGTTCCGTAACTCATAGATTAATAACACGTACTGAAAAGTAATTCGGTAATATTGTTAATTATTTGATTATTCTGTTGGTTGTTTTTATTAGTATAAAGCCCACATTTGACCCAACTGAGCTCCAAAACTCATTTTGCGGGAAAAAACCCGTATCTGTAGGGATTTGATGTTTAATAACGTCGCATACCCCAAAACAAGGCGAGGAGAAAACAGAATGACAAAGATTAGATACATGATTCATTAACGTCGCACTTCGAAAGCTTCAGGGTCGGACTTCGTAATTTTGAACCTCGGTCAAGAAAAGTGAATAACACCCGAGTTGGTACTCCACTTTCCTATACTACGCCAACGTGAGGATTTTGAACCCCGGCATCAGCCTCTCTGCGCGATCAGTCTTCAATAATATCACGATTCGAAAGAAATAACGTCGAAATGAAAAATTCAAATAAGGGAAGACTTCTGGTTTATATCTCGGAGATACGTGTTTACTAAAAACAGTGCACCTCTTGTGTGTGGGAGGGCAAAAAGATCGTGTTTACTCAGAATCGTCTTACCTAAAAGTAAACCTCTGAGGGATGCTTTTGCACAAATATTTCTTGCAACGTCTGCTAATTTTCAAGAAAATCGTCACTTTACTTCGTCACACTTTAAATAAGTAAGTCTCTTTCACAACTACTTCTTACCAAGTGCCTCGATTGAAAATTACCTAGTTCTCAGTGAGCTCGCACTGTTCAGCTACACGAGGGCTTTTGGCGACGGACCTCGTCATTTTGAACCATGGTCAAGGGACGAAGGCGACACCTGAGCTGACACCCCGTCTCCTAACCCCGTCCTCCTGAGTTGTCGAGTTTGATTAAAACAAGATCTCAAATGTCAAGGTTCTTTTGAACGATGCTCCATTTCGATCTTGATTGCAGAAATATCAAGTACTCCGAAGACCATTTATTCTAAAAATGCTGAGTCATTCTTGTAAGCAATCGCCAACGGTCGCAGTGGCGAAGGTCGTCTGGAGTGAGTGAGTGAATATTAACGTAGCACTGTTCAGCTATACACGAGGGCTTTTGGCGACGGACCGCGTAATTTTTAACCATGGTCAAATGACGCGGACGGCACCTGAGCTGGCACCCCCTCTCCTAACTACCACACCAATGGGAGGACGTTTGAGCTCTCGACAGATTTAACGGGCATCGCTCCCCTACACGGTGGGTCTTCAGCGGCTCTAGGCTCGAACTCATGCCACGCCGGCCACGAGACCTATACCTTGGCCACTCATCATCTTCAAAACTGTTTATATAAATATCCTTCTCAGAATGATACGAGTTTTTTGTGATTTTTTTTCTCAAATAAAAAATATGGGGAAAAGCAGGAGTTGTTCTTGAGCAATGAGATGGAACGGGGTGACTAAAATGATTTGTGCATGTGTTCTAATGATATTTTACTGGACCTCATCTTCTTTGTTTTCTTGTATATATTTATCCTTTATTTTCCTGGACCATTTTGTAATTTTTAAATCTTTGATTTCCAGAACTGATTGAGTAGAAAAACATGAATTGATTTTTATCATTTTTAAGAATTTCTTTAAGTGAAAAAGAAAAGCATCATTCGAAAAAATTTAGTAAGTAAGAAACTCAGTTTTTTGTAAGTATCGTTGGCTTAAAGAGAATTTTTATCATTTAATGTTCAACTTTTCGTTACAACCTTTTTAATTTTTTAAAATAATTTGAGAATTAGCTTCAAAACATTTCAATGAACATATTAGCATGAAAAAAAAACCCGTGTCGAGATTTTTTTATTTATTGTGAATGATACTTGTATTTTAAATGAGGTGCTATTTGACTTACTGGAATATTAAAAAAAATGTTTTTTGAAACAGAAAAATATACAAAACTTTTGCAAAATATTTAACTATTTGTTAAGGAAAGGCTTCTTTCCACAAATTAATATTTGCAAATTTTTCAGAACTGTTAGGGATATTTTATTCTGTTTTACATTTAGAATCTTTGGTACTTAATGCATACTATTCAAAGAAATTAGGGAGGGGGGCCCATGGCTTTTATGAAAAATTAAGCAAATATTTCTATTCATAACTAACTTGAAATAAAACATGCATAGTATAAAACGCTTCAGGAAGAAGAAAATTTAAATTGCGTATGCAAATCAATGTTCCTGACGTCAAAAAAAAGAAAGAATTACGTCGGGATATCGCAATGTTTTTACATGAGTCTTTTTTCATTGCCTCAATTGTAACACGCAGTTGTTTAGCTTTTGCTTTGGGAAGAATTTATTTAAAAGTGTCACAGCAATGTGATTTACCGGAACCCATGCCTTGATGAATTATTGAGGAACTCTCTTGAATCCCGGGGGGACTCAAAGTGTAGAGGACTGCTGGAATGGCAAGAAGTGAAGTGTCATTTTACGGCTTCAGAATAAATTCCAAAAAAATAGGAAACGTTGTATTTCGACCAGGGCACGGCCGTCCGCGGGCTACCAAAACAATAGCACGTTGAGACAGAACAGGCAGTGCTACTCGGATGTAAGGATAATTTTTTTTGGCAACAGAACGGTGGGTGTCAAGTCAAATTTTTTGAAATTAACTTTATCAAGGTGGTCTCTATGCACTTAAGCCAATGGTGTGTATTTCACTTACCTCAAGACATCGTGAGACTCGCAAATGATGGTTGCTTAACATCATGGTTGGAGTCAGTGCTTTACTCTCACGAATCCTATTTCAGTCAAGAGTGTGACACCCGATGTGTACTGGTATGGAAGGAAAAGGGAATATTCATTTGGTTGGATGCTATGGGCTGGAATCAGCAGAGGTGGAAATACGAACCTGCATAGAGTTCGAAACGGCAATTTGAAAACCGAAAGGTATACAAACGAGGTACTAAGATCTCATGTCATACCTTACGCTTCATCCATTGGCAATTCCTTTCTTTTAAGGCATGACATCGCTAGACTTTATACAGCTTGATTTGTGTAGAACATACTTGTAGTTGAAATAATACAGCGTTTGGAGAGACCAACATGCTCTTATGACCTAAATCCAATTGAGCATGTTTGGGATACATTTGGAAGACGAATTGTAGCGAGAACTACCTATCTGGGGATTGGAAATGACACTTATTAGAATGGAATTGTATTCCTTAAAATCTTATAGACAACCTCATCGCCTCCATAGAAAACAGGTAAGCAGTATTCTTAGCTGTTTCAGGAGACCACATATACCATACAAAACATCCTCCATACAAACCTGCATCTTCCTCTGACAATATTTTTTGTTGTTTACACGTAACCAAATTATTGTACTGGGGCATTTTCCCATCGTTAAAAAAATTAAAGCTCCTATACAATTTTTTTTGCAGTTTGACTGCATTGCATTTTGTACAATACATGTGTACCTTTCATTTATACCCTAACGTATGAATTTTTACCCTTCTCTGGTTGCTTCCCTATTTTTGAATAGTGTATTAAGTCCAAGCCAGTGTTTTACCCCTAAGGATGATTAATCGCCAAAGATTTACGATTTATGGCAACTTTTTTCATTTGAACCCATAATTCGCCAAAGGTCTCCAATGGTAAGAGATCAATATGCAAGTACCGAATAGTTTCTTATACATTTTCCACTCTTGTACGATAAAAAGAAAATTCGTTGGAAATTGCAACATAAATTATAAACAAGACTAATGTTATTTTTGATAAGAAATATCGCTGATCTTTCAATCAATTTATCTAAAAACGTTCAAAGGTTTTCAAGATGAACTTCCAAGATGAAAAAAAAATTAGTGCTCTTTGGAAAAACCCAGGAAGCTTTCGCACTTTTTTTAACAATCAAATTCAGAACGAAGAAAACGTTTCCATTTTTTAAATTTAGAATGTTGATGAAATTAAAACATTGTTTTGTGTTTCTGAATTCATAATAAATAATTTGAGGCCTCTAATAGGCTCCTTAATTTCTTTTAAATACAAATAAATAAATCTCTTGAAAATCATTTAATCTTATAAACAGTCTTAATGGGAAAAGTGCAAGCAAAAATATTTTGATAAAATTTGAATCGATGTTAAATTAACTTAAAGAAGGGTACTAAAATATAAAGCTTTTTAATTTTTACCATAACTCTATAAGTTTTAATTTACTTAAAAAATTCAAAAATACCTTAAAAAATGTATCATTTTCCTTAAGAAATGCTTAAACAATATTGTCCAAAACATGGCTATGGTATCGATTGTTTACTGACGTCCCACAGTGAAGCAACACAAGACGACGAACCTCGCAATTTTGAAATCGAATCATCAGCTCTCCCATGCTATGCTAAAACCAGGGCTT
The DNA here is from genome assembly GCA_019973975.1 of Trichonephila clavata. Lineage (NCBI taxonomy): Eukaryota > Metazoa > Arthropoda > Arachnida > Araneae > Nephilidae > Trichonephila > Trichonephila clavata. Next base: position 197,238 of record BMAO01004360.1, on the reverse strand, counting down.
CGAGCCTTAAAAGTTTTCTTATACGACCAGGATCTGAATCCACGACTTGACAAAAGTAACATCGGTCACGAGTATCACCTCTCTTCTACCACAACCACACAATATGCCTAGAAAATAACTTACTATATAAGTAAAAATATTTTAAAATTTCGCAAAAGTTAATCATGATATTTTTAGTTTTGTATTATTTACTTAAATAAAAAGGCTGTGTGAAGGAACTAATTAATATAATTCATTAAGCAATTGTATTTATTTTTTTAAAAAACTAGTAAAAATGTACAATGAACACATTTGTGAATGAAAACTACTTAATTGATTTCCGATTTGATTGTGTGGCAATATTAAAACAAAAAATATAAAATACTGATTTTTAAGAACAACGGGATATTAACAAGTTCCCTCTTTTTATAATGGAGTATTGTATGATTGAAATAATTCACAGACATCGTGTAACATAGGTTTATCGATGTAGGGTGAGTACTTTTAAGCAATTCTTGTAGCAAAAGAGCATCAGCTCAGTAAGGTTAATTAAATTTTTTTAATAACATCGCGCACGCCCCTCGAAGCAACGCATGAGCTATTGGCGACGGACTTGGTAATTTTTAACCTTGGTCAAGTGACGAAAATGTCACCCTTCTCTCTTAACTTCCACACCACTTGAGGACTTTGAACCCCGACAGATTAATAATGTGTGGTGCTAAGACTCAAACCTCTCAGCTGGGAAAGGCTGGCTACGAGTTCACGCTCGTAACCACTCAGATACCGCCGTTACAATAATTCTTTATATAGAAAGCAAAAACGATTTGTAGAAGCTAAATACTACGAGGAGGATTTCAGAATTGAATTTAAAGTTAACCTCATAAAGTCGAATATTTTTTTACGAGTAAAAGAATTTTACAATTATAAGTATGATTTTGAATGCCCAAAAAAGAATCTCACACACAGAACATATTAAAAACAAATTACAGTAAGAACCCGCTTAACGCTGTTTCGGTTTAACACTCTTTTATTTGAATTGTGGGATTTCCCGAAATTGCACGCAGCGTTAGTCTTCCCGATATCGGAAGCAGTTTATCTGTGTTTCTTCTTTCCTGTGGTGTTTAACGAACGTATTATTATCGTTTCAAACATTTTTTGACGTTATTGGAAGTATAAATTTATATAATATAACGATTGCTGTAGTGACAAATATTATGATTTTTAGTTTTTATCGTTGGAGGGTATGGTCATCAAATGGTTCGTTCTAGTATCTAGTTTTTCTAAACTCTTAAGTTTTTCTTTGCATCGGTGGTTCATTTTCTATGAATCTAATTTTTCAATATTATATTTATTCTAATCTTATCTAGTAAGTCTAATTAATCCATCAAGCGACGCACACTGCTTCATTTTAAAAGAACTTTTAATAACGCGAGACAAAAGCAGCATACACAATTATGAACAGATCGAGCTCTAACAAGCAGTTTATTTCTAAGAAGTAAAATATCTGCACACGCAGTTCAGCAAAAAGATTTCTTTGGCGTTGTTAGGCGGGAACAACTGGCGATAATAATAAAAAAAACACGAAAATAAAGCAATAAGAAAAAGCTTTCACTAGAAACTAAAATACAAGTGATTAGAAGATTAGATACTGGTGAACGTCAATCACAAATTGGTGTTGCATTGAATTTGGCAACTTCAATAATAAGGACCATTCTTAAGAATAAAAAGATACTGTCATCGGCAACTGCAACTGCGACAAGCTCTGCAACTACACAGGTGCAAGAAATTAAGAGAATTTGCAGACTTGATCGATTATCTCTAGAACTACTGAACTGATTTTAATGAAAATTGATATGTACATACATTGATACAATACAAAACAAATAACCATTCATTAATTGCAATACACACGCATGATCGCGCGTAACACTCGTTGGAGTTGGAAGGTATGAAACAGCGATTGCAGAATAAACAAAAGAAATGGGTTAATGGGAAATAATGGGCTCCCTCTTACTATACAGGCCTTGCAGCGTGATGTCATACTTGAAATAAGGCAGTTTATATCATTTCCTATGGAAATTGGTCCCACTCGTTCAGCAACGCTGTTTTCATTTCCTGGATGGTTCTCAGAGAGGGGTTTCAAGATGCAATTGCCCTCCTAAGAGCGTTCGAGACATGCTCTATAGGATTGAGGTCTGGAAACCTGGCTGGCCAATTCATACGACGAGTATCCTCACTCTCTAGAAATTTGTCGACCAGAAGAGCTCTATCTGGCCTCGCGTTATCGTCCATTAAAATGAACTCGGGGCCCCATGCACTCCTGAAAAGGCGAACATAGGGCTACAAGACCTCGTCCCTATACCTCACACCAGTCACAGAGCCTCTTTCAAAGACACGGAGAGGTGTACGTCCAACATGATGCCTGCCTAGATCATTAAATCTCCTCCGCCATATTTGCCGATTTCGCTGACATTGGAGGACAGGTAGCGGGCCCATGGTTTTCTCCATATGAACATACGGCGAGAATCAGTGTTAAGGCTCAAGCAGGACTCATCGGTTAACAGAACGGTCACCCATTGATTCATGCGGGTGCTTAGGGGGCATTATAAGAAATTATTTCCATTCTTAAACTATTAGACGCACAGACTTTAAATTTGATAATTAGATTCCTTTCATAGAGTAGAGATCAGCTACAAGATGGGTTTTGAGGAAATAGCCCCCCCCCCTAAGTAGCGTTGCGGGGAATTAAGGGGCGTAATAGATAAATATTTCCGTTTTTAAACTACTTGACCTACCTGCTTGAAAATTGGTAGACTTGTTTCGTTCATGGAGTAAATATCTGCTACAAAATGGGTTTTGGGAAAATTATCCCCCAAGGGGTATTGCGGGGGGGGGGGGTTAAGGGGAGATATAAATAAATATTCTGATTTTTAAACTATTAGACGCACAGTATTGAAATTTGGTAAGCAGATTCCTCTCATAGGGTAGAGATACGCTACAAAATGGGTTTCGTGAAAATCGACCCCCAAGGGGCGTTGCGTGGCTTAAGAGGCGTGTTATAGATAATTATTTCCATTTTTAAACTACTGGACGTAAAGTCTTGAAATATGATAATCCGAATCCTTTCATGGATTAAAGATCCCCTATATAACGTGTTTTGTGAAAATCGACCCCTAGGTGGCATTGCGGGGGCTCAAGGGGCGTTATAGATCACTTTTTTTCCAATTTTTAATTCATTAGACTCACAGTCTTCAAATTTGGTAAGCAGATTCCTTTCATAGAGTATTTTTCCTAAAATGGGTTTTGTGAAAACAGACCCCCAAGTGCCGTTACGAGGGCTCAAAGGGTGTTACAGATAATTATTCCCATTTTTAAACTATTAGACGTACAGTCTTGAAATTTGGTAAGCAGATTCCTTTCGTATAATATAGAACCACTACAAAATGACTTTTTCGTGAAAATCAACCCTCAAGTTTTATTTCGGGGGATTAAGGGGCGTAATAGATAAATATTTCCATTTTAAACTATTAAATCTGCCTGCTTGAAAATTGGTAGGCATGCTCCTTTCATGGAACAGAGTCCTTCTAAAAAAGAATAAAACGAAAATAGACCCCTAAGGAGGGTTTCGAGGGCCAAGGGGAGTTGTAGAAAAAAATTCCTGTTTTTGAATTGTTTAGACCCACATACTTGAAATTGGTTAAGCATGGTTTTTTTTTTTTTTTTTGTATAATAGGGATCCACACTACGAATGTATTTGAGGGAAATCAACTCATGGGGAACAAGGGGGTTCTGGGGCGTATATATATATATACATTGACAAAAAAATCCTTTTTTTGAACTACAAGGACTATAATAATTGAATTTGGTTTGCATTGTTCTTTTGTTGAATTGAAATCCGTAAGTACGGTTGTTTTGGAGAACGACTCTCAACGAGATTACGCGAGGTATTGATAATAAAAATTACTTTTTTGCTCTATTAGATTTAGATTTAAAGTTTGGCTTGCATGTTTATTTTACGTAGTAGAGATCCACCGAAATTGGTTTTGCGGAAATCCACTTGGTTATAGGGTTACGAAAGTGCAAACATCATTCTATACTTCAAATTTAGAGATTATTAGAAAATAGAATAGTTTTTTCCCTTTTTTTATATCAACAGGCGAAGAGTTACAGGCATAAGTATATTTTTCAATAGGATCGAATTCTTAATGCTAAGACTTAGATATCAATAATTTATGTATGTATATATATAGAAACAGTATACACATTTTTAAAACATGAAATACCCAGCAAAGTGGGTGGTTAACGGCTAGTTTTAATATATATATTATTTAATTATTTTATGTATAATGTAATTATTATATATATTATTGCCGCCCATCCGGTATAGTGGTCAGTGAAGCTGACTGCGGTGCCGTAGGGACTGGGTTCGAATCCCGGAGAAGGCATGGATGTTCGTGTTGTAATCCTTTCTTCTGTCTGTGTTGTATGCCCCCCCCCTGTTATACATTGCGTGGTGCACGGGGTTTATAAATGTTAAAATATATATATATATATTAAATTGTATGATTATTATATATATTACATAATATTATATTATATTGATATTAATTATTGAATGATATCGGTTATTTTAAATCTAGTCCTATATTCTTTATTTGAAATACTATTCAATATGTTTCAAAACACTTCCTTAAAATTATTCTTCTGACGATTTGTTACGGCTAGGCAGCCATCTTGGATTCTATATTACTCAACAAGCTCTGCTTGGCGTGATTATGGAATCGAGCCAATCAGAGCACGGCGCGTAGCACTCCGAAATCAAATTAGTTCCAAGTAAGCTTCATAAAAACTGGAGACATCATACAGTTTGTCAAAAAAGTATTGGGACACACTACCAGTTCATAGACTTTTATCGTAATATTTTACTTAAACATACAAATGAAACCAAAAAAAGAAGTAAATGTTATTTTGGTAAATACAAATAACAATTGAACAAAACTCATACATTAGTGCAATTATGGTTAAAATTGAAAATAAAAGAAATCGAATTAAAAAACGTGCTCAAAAAAGTATTGGAACACTTCCCAATAAATTAAGAAAAACAATTCAAACTTAGAAATTAATATTTTTGCAGCCCCCTTGCTTTTTATGATTCCTTGGAGTCTATTTGGCATGGATTGGATCAAGTTTTTGCCAGACAATCTATCGATTTTGGTCCACTCTTCGACCAAATATTTTCTTAAATCCTGCTTGTTAGAAATTTGGTACTTATTTAGTTTTTGCTGCAAATAATCTCACATGTTCAGTGGGATTAAGGTCTGGACTTTGTGCAGGAGTCTTAATAATACTATAACAATGGTTGAGGACCCATAACTTGCAAATATCTGCAGTATGTTTCGGGTCATTATCTTGGTACAATTTAAAATGTCCTGAGATTCCCAGCTTGCTCGCACTTTGCTTTAAATTTCGCTTGAGAATGTCAAAATAGACATTTATTCATTATACCATCAATAAAATGTAAGTTCCCAATACCAGAGCTTGCCATACATCCCCAGACAATTTGGTTACCGACCCCCTCCATATTTTACAGTAGGCTGTAAATTTTTGACATGCATTGCTGTATTTGATTTCTGCCAAACTTTTTGCTTGCCATCCGATCCGAAAATGTTATATTTCCTTTCATCAACAAAAATTATATTTTCCCAACATTCTGTTAGCTGCCTTATATACATTTTTGCAAATGCCAACCTAGCTCGTCTATTTTCATTACTGATGTAGGGCTTTCTTTGAGGTACTATGCCATGTGATACTTATGTTTTGTTAAAACATTTCTGACAGTTTCAGGATTTACTGATTTTCTGAACTACTTTTATATTGCAAAGTCATTTTTACTGCACTAGTTCTTGGATTAACGTGTACTTGTCTCACACACACAATCCACCTCTCTTCCCGTTTATTAAATATCTTTGGACGCCCTGATCTTTGCTTGTTTTCAACACTGTTTTCTTGAAACTGTCAATGATGTGTTAAACAGTAGATTTATTCAATTTCAAGATTTCTCCAATACAGCGAGCTGATTTCCCCCTCTTTCTAATGACTTATTACAAGATTTCGCACACTAACTGATATATCGTTGTTTCTCGTCATTTTTTTTACAAATAATCTTATCTGTTATGTTTAAACTTCTAGTCTAAAAAGGTGGTGGGAAATTAAATTCTATTGATGCGCTGTATATTTGTTAAATTTCTCATTTCAAAAGTGTCCCAATACTTTTTTGACTTCAGTGTGTCTTTGTATTATATTTGAAAAGCTAGATCAAATTATAATTCTATAATACTAATAAAATGTTCCTTATATACTGTACACCAAATATTAAAATATTTCTTGATTCATTTTGTTTTTGTTTTAATGTTATAAATATTTATATAAATGGCTTTACAGTTAGGAGAATGACAAGTGTCCCAATACTTTGAGTGACTGTATAATTATCACTTGTGCTTTCTATAAGCAAAATAGCTTCTATTTTAATCTTAAATGAAAAAGTTTTTGACCGTTGAGAATTTGCAGATAGAAGTAATGAACCAAAATTTATGCTTTTTTTTTTAGATTAATATAAAACTGCTCGCTCTATCTTGTATTTATATCAAGTGTATTTAGTTGCTTTTGACATGGCTGTGTTGACCTTTTATCTTGCACAACACAATCATCTTAACCTCCGAAAAGAGATGAAATATTGCAAGACTCATAGTAAGGACTCGGTATTTAAAGTGATAGTTAAAATTTATCGCTATATGTATAAGAGAAACCTTTATGTTAGGTTTCCAATGCTTATTATAATTAATGGCCTTAGCATTATAATGGTTTAAAGATATAAAAAATTAGTATATGAAAATATACAGAAAGTTTTGTATAATTTAAGTGTCATAAAACGTACCACAACAACCCAGTTATATTAAATAAACGAAAGTGATTCAAATTTAGAATATTTCCCCAATTAAAGTGGTTATTTTTATGAATTTTCTTTTCAAAAAAATTTTTTAATTGACTCAAACATTTTCAAATTTTTGGCAAAATCCAGACGGAAGCAACGAATTACACAAATCTTTCCATATTTTTTCAAAACATCATAGCTAACTCTATTGTGTATATACAAAGATTAATTTACAGTACTTGGTTGATTAATAATCGTCTGGTACGTAACGTTAGAGAAGGTATTGATTCACCGAAAGTCTTCGTTCAGCGTATTCTTCGGTTTTCTAGGTAGATTCAAAACTTTCTAGGATTTTACTCCCAGTATTATCCTTAAGTTGAGCTTCGTTCCTATCTCTTCAACTCCTGGCTGGTATGCCAGCTGCAACTATGTTAAAAACTTCGAAAGGAGAAACTTCCTCTTCACAGACTGGGTGGGTTAGTATTTTTTCAATGACATTTGCCTTTCCAGGGATGTACTGTACTTTCAGATTGGCGGAGTCTGACTGTATTTACCATCTTAGATTAAAGTATGTTTCAGCTGTTGGTTGGTTGACTTTATTTATACCAATACTTTATTTAGTCAAGCTCATCTGGGCACTTCTTTGGTGTCGTCCTCGGCACTTGACCTTGGCTCAAAATTGCGAGATCTATCCTCATTTCACTTTATAGTGTGACATTAATAAACACTTACTCTCACCTGATCCCTTGATTATTTAATAGCAATCACATATATCAATAACTATCCCAATCGTATATGATCTAAAGGTAAATTGAAGGAAGGAGGAAAAATGAGTAATGAGGTTTAAACAAAGAGAAGGGTTGCATATAGAAAAAGATCCCTAAGTCATCCTGAGGAGTCATATTTACTTAAGGTCCTAAGCCTCGTGGGAGAGAAGACTTACTTCACTTACGTAATCCAGGGACATAAATCCCAAAGAAAGGAAGTCTCTGTGGGATTGGATTTGAATATATGCCGCACCCTGAAGTAACGCAATGGCTATTGGTGACGGACCTTGTTGTTCTCAACCACCATCTAGTGACGAGTATGATACCTGAGCTAGAACCCTCTCTCTCTAAATTCCACACCGCACCAATGAGAGGACTTCTGAGGGAAAAAATAAGTTTGGGTTGCAAAAAACCTACCTACTTACCAATCTGTATTCATGAATCAGTTATATATTACAATCAACATAAATCTAATCACTATTGTAAAAGGTCACACATCTGTAATAGTTTTTTTTTTACTTAACTCAGTGTAAATGGTAAACATTGCTTCCTCTGTAAAAGAAGTCCTGGTGCTACTGAAAAAGCCCTTGTGTTGCTTTATTGTGCATCCTTAATAAACACTCCCTTCTTCCCCTTCTGTAAAATGCTTATTCCAATAAATCGCATGAGAGAGTAACACAACGGACTATTAACTTCAGATATTCAACCAACATTCCATTACATTCAATTATTCTTAATTATTTTAAAAAGGATCTTCTTAAATTCAAAAGGTTTCCATATTCATGAAAGTCGCTATATGAAAAGAGTAAAAATAATATCAAATAAAATTATAAAATAATATAAACTAGGATATCTTAAAATGACACATTTATGTTTATTTATGTAAAATGAATTTGCAACTCTTGCATTATACTAGTGGAATTATATTTATGCTACTTATCGAAAGTTAGGTAGTAATTTAATCAGATTTCTTTCACAGAACAAGTTTTTATCTTGCTTACTAATCAGTCAAAATCCTGAAATAACTCAGAAGTTAAGATAAATAAAACTATCGCTTTCTACAAGTTCTCCTTTAATGATAATGGATCTCTCTGCGATGCGTTTTAATAAAAAAAAAATAAACTATTTTCGAGAAATCTCTAAATAAGCCACTGTGAAAAATAGAATTGAGTCTGCAAGACATACGTCATATTGTTACTTTGTTTTCGCTTTTCAAGTGCTTGCTTGGCTGGTTGGTTCTAAGAGATGCAGAACAACATGCGCTATTATCCACTTTCAAATGCTATAATATTCATTGAGTAATAAACACTCTAAAAATTAACTTGCAAGTTAAATGCTTGTAGTTGCATAGTTTAAAAAATTACTTAGCTAATGGAAAAGTAACATTATGCATTCAGTTTCAGTTCAGTACAGTGATAGCACTGTAAAATTGGAGACTTGGCTGTCGCCTTATGCTCCGACAGAAATTGATGGATATAGAATATTTAGAATCTATTGGTTGTGATATTTTAGAATCTATTGGTTGTGATATTTTAGAATCTATTGGTTGTGATATGTTAGAATTTATTGGTTGATATTAAAAATTCTTCTGCTTTTTGGACATGCTCTATAGGTTATACAATTCGCTTTGTTGAATAAGACCATTCTCTCCTTGGTTAGAGATAAAATTTTCCAAAATTTTTCGTTGCGTTTTGTATTTGCTACAGGTTAAAAGGAAATGTTCACTTGTTTCTGGCAATCGACATTCCGAACACAATGGAGAAAATCTGCTTGTTTAAAAAGAAAATAAATATCATTCATTGGTAGTTTTTTTGCTCCCATCTTATTAATTAAAACCTCTGAATTTCTATTGTTTGCTAGCTGTCTATTCCACTTTTCAAGATGAGAAATATAATTATAGTTTTTATGTCTTCTGTTGCCTGTCCATGCTTCTTCATTATTACTTTAATGTTGTTTTTTGAAATATATGTGTGTGTGTATGTCGATCCTCCACTGAAATCCAAGGAATAATACTCCAAGGTTCTGGAGAGGCTTTGGCTAATTTATCAACTTCTTCATTGATCTCTATTCCCTTATGTGCTGGTACCCAAATAGATGTAATGGATTGAATTATTTGGAGATATTCATGCAAAATTGAACTTAAATTTAAAATTATCGTATTGGATTTTCTATTAATATTTTGGATACTTTTTAAAACTGATAAACTGTCCGTCAGGATAACATAATTTTCTGCTTCTGTACTCAATTTTGTAACGCGGGCCCGTATGGCAATAGCTTCAGCTGTGAAAATTGAAATCATCTCTTTTAGTAGGAAATTCTGTCGAACGCGTTTTTCTTGGGAATCAAGATTCCTATTGATGTTTGATTCGTAGTTTTTGAGCCATCTGTTGCTATTGGGATACTGTTATTAAAATTTGTCTGGATGTAATCATTAAACATATTTTGCCCTATGGTATCTGGAAGATCTTTGTTTTGAAAAGGCAGTTCATGTGTATAGATGTTTCTCCTTTTTATGACTTTCACAGATCGGTAGAGGCGGGATCCATTGAAGAATATCTACTCTAGAGATACAGAGTTCTTGGAGGAGGTTGATTGTTTTTTGGAAAATACTGATTTCTTTTTTTTTTCTATATTTATAGAAAATTTCATTAATATCCCAAAATAATCTTGCATCCGATGACCAGTTCTTTAATGCTAGTTGTTTAGTTAAATTTTTTGACAAAGGGAATTATGACGATTATAAATACCCATTCAAAGATTCTACTCTTAATAAATCTACCGGAGTGTTTCTTCGGAGACTTGGGGCTAATCGTAAGGTTGCATTATATATCAGTTCTAGTTTCTTTCTGTCAGTATTTCTAACAAAGGAAAATAGCTGACTTCTATAGTCAGAGATAGAGCGGATTGTGGCATTTATAATTGTTAAGAAATGGTCAGTTCTTTTTCCTATTTTAGGAGAAGATAAGGCTTTTAAATATTTGAATCCTTTCTGTCGTATGTAATTGATATGATTTTTCCAAGTGATATTGGGGTCAAAGATTATACCCAGGATTTTTGGATTCTTCACTTCGGGAATAGGTTTGTAGAATATTTTAAGTAGCGGAGGGTAGGCTTCTTTTTCTGGAAAAGTTTATTAGACTGCTTTTTCTGGGGAGGTAGTCAATTTCCATTTTTTACACCAGGCTGGAATATTATTTAATAATTCTTGTATTTCACCTATTGTTTCATTTTAATTTGTGCCGCTATTATATAAAAAGATATCATCTGCATAAATCAGTAAATGGCTATCATGTTGAATTTCAAATAAGTCTGACATATAAATCATAAAAAGGAAAGGGCTCAAAATACAATTCTGAGGTACGCCATGATTATTTTTGATGATTTTCAAAAAATTATTTCTCCACTTTATTTGTATTATTCTTTGATGGAGGAAATTTTGAATTCCTCGTAGTAATCCACCAGAATATCCGACTTTTTTTAACTTAGAAACCAGACCCACTTGGCCACACTGAGTCATATGCTGCTTTAATATCTAAAGCTACCAAAAGAAAATATTTCCTGCGTTCTCTAGCTAGTATTATATCATTCTGTGATTGAATTAGAGTATTAATGCTGCTTCTATGAGGGTAAAAACCATGATGATTTACATGAAAAATTTTACTGCGAAAATTGAAATCTATCATTCTATGCAGGATCATTATTTCTAATAATTTAGCAATTACTGAGGTAAGTGTGATATTAGACGGTATGATGCAACTTCCTTGGGATTTTTGTGAGGTCTTAAGAAAGGTAAAATAACTGAGTGAGTCAGATCTGTTGGAATATGACTTGAAAACCAACTGTCATTTAAAGATTTCAGAAATAGATTTATTCCTTTGGTGGGGAGATGGTTGATTGTTTGAAGGGAAATTTTATCAGTCCTTTGGACTGCTGTTCTTTTGATGAGATATTGTTACTTCTAATTATTTTTAAAGAAAATGATTTATTAATATCTTGACTATTGTCCCGAATAGATATTTTGAATACTATCGCTATTTTGTTTTGCATAGTATTGTAAATAAACATTTGTGCTTGGGATTGTTCGTTAGTTAATATGTTCTCAATAATATTAAATGAAGAATAGATAGAATTTACTCTCTATTTTGGATTATCCGAATTATTTTAAAAAGGTCTATGGGAAAGGTGTTTCTTTCGCATGTCTTGTGCCAATAACCTTCTTTACTGGCTTTAATTGTTCGCTTAAGTTTTGCGCTTATGTCTTTGTGTTTTATCCAACCTTCCTCTTTAAAATGTTTTCTTGCTTTTTTAAGGAGTTGTCTCTTTTTTGCTTTTAAATGCCCGCATTCTGCACTCCATCATGGAGTTCTTGAACTGGTCAATTTTGTTTCTAAATACGGAGATGAAATTTTTTTTTTAATTTCTTCTATAAAATCCAATTGATGTTTTCATTTGAAAACTTTTGTTGAAGGAGATTGGTAAATTTGTTCCAATTTGTTTTTTGTCTAAAAGGGTTTATTGCTGTGCTGTATGATCCTTTGCATTTAATGATTATAGAAGGTGGTCACTTCCAAAATTATCGGTATTTGTGGACCAAGATTATTCATAATTTAAGTTTATTCATGATAAAGAAAGATTGATAATTGTAAATATTCCTGATGTATTAAGATAAGTTGGACTTTTATCGTTTAGCAACATTAGATCATTTTCAAGAATCCAATCAAAGATCTTTTTTCCAGGAGCATTGGAATTTTTTGAGCCCCTGACCTCATGAGATGCATTGAAACCTCCTAAGATCAAACTATGATCATCAGTATATGATGCTATTTGCAATAGATTGGCGTCATTAAAGTTTCCCGGTGGAATGTAAATGTTAAAAATTGTAAGAGGATCTATATTTATTTGAGCTCTGACTGTTAAAATTTCTAGGTCTTCACTAATTTCGGAAATTTTTTTTATGGTACTAATATCTTTTCTTAAGGCTATCAAAATCCTCCTCCTCTTCTGTTTATCAACTCGGAAAGTATTCTTATTGGGAATAGTGAATATATCATTTGGATGTAACCATGTTTCCTGAATTATTAAAATGCTTGCCTGTTGAAAAATTGGAGCAAAAATAAAGTCTGATCTCTTGTTTTTAACTCCACGTGCATTGCATTGGATTCGATTCATACTCCAGAGGGAAAATAAAGATGATAGACAAAGTAGTATCGGGTTAGATGTTCAAAAAAAATCACATTGGTATTGATTTTTTACTGAAAATAAAGGAATAAGGTATATATCTATATTTTCTTATTTGTTCCAATGAACTTTCTAATATATTTCCTCTCTGTTCTGATAATTTTTTAAGTCTTTTCGCCTTTTCAATTCGTTTCATATTTATTGGTTTGATGTCATCTTTTGGTATTGCTAAATTGGATGCAGCTTGTTTTAAAGCGGATTCCATTGTATTCATCAAGGAAGTGAAACTTGAAATTATTCGTACTACTACCGTATTAAGTTTCTATCGTAAAACGCTGTACTACTTGTTCTAATTTCTTTTCAAATATATTATTGTTTTCTTCGAATTTCTGTTCCAATTTCTTTATCTCTTTTTCTATTTTCTCTGTTTGAATATTAAAAGTTTTGGCGGAGTATGAGGGTTTTTTTGTAATTTGAAACTTTTCTGCTGCTTCATTTCTCGAGACTTGTTGTTCTACATTAATTTTTAAGATTTCAATTTCTTGATATATTTCTTTCATACTTTATAGAGTAGGCTTCATGTGCTTCTCCACAACAGCTTCATTTTTTCCCGTATTATTACACTCGTTTTCAGGGTGATTTATGAACATATCCGGAATTTTATCGAGCTTCGTAAAATTTCTGACTGAGTCCCGATTGGAACCCTTTCAGATATGATGCATCCAATTTAAATGAATTGGATCGTTCTGGTCCATTTGAGAGAATCCACATTTTTTGTATTTTTAGAATTGTGAATAGTCGTTACTTTCTAATTCTAATTTTATGTTGTCAATAGTATATTCTGTGTCTATTCCCTGTAGTATATAACTACTAGTTAGGCTAATAATAGATAATCTTGCACTTATTTTTCTGCCATTTATTTCTTTAATATTTAATGCTTCCTTGGCGGTCTCGCAACTATCTGTTTTAGTTAAAATATCATTAATTCTTGTCTTGCTTATGTGCAGGATATTAACACGCTTTTTTTTTTTATAAGTTTCACTTGCATGTAACGAAATCTTGGAACTCGATTTTCACCCACTTAAAAAGGTCATATTAATTCGAAATTTTACACACTTGTCAAGGACCGATGACAATACAATAATTTCATAATTTTGTTCCATTGTCCTCATCAGGATCGTCAGGAATCACGATTATCAGATTTGGCGAAAATTTCATATACCACTTCCAGATTTGGCAACTTATTGCACATACAATTTTCAGACTTGGCAACTAATTCGATATACCATTTTCAGAATTGGCGACTAATTTCATATACCATTTCCAGATTTGCGACTAATTCCAGATTTAGCGACTGAAAGAAAAAGTTGTAACCCAGAAGCGAATGTTTTGAATTTAAAGCTAATTATATATGAAGTACTAGCTGTTACCCGCCCGCTTCGCTGGGTATTTCAAGATGTTTTATAAATTTTTACTGCTTATATATATGTATAAATTATTGATATCTAAGTCCTAGCATTAAGAATTCGATTGAATTGAAAAATCTACTTATACCTGTAACTGTCACCTGTTGATAAAAAAAAAAGGGCAGAACTCAGCTAATTTGTATTTTCTAAAAATCTCTAAAATTGAAGCATAGAATGATGTTTGCTCTTTCGTAACTCACAAACCAAGTGGATTCCCGCAAAACCAATTTTCGGTGGATCTCTACTCCGTAAATTGAACATGCAAGCCAAATTTCAAGTCTAAATCTAACAGAAAAAAGCAAAAGTTTTACTATAAAATACGAGTTGAGAGCCGTTTTCCAAAATTACCGCTCTTAGCGGATTTCAATTCAACAAAAGAAAAATGCAAACCAAATTTCATTATTATACTCCTTATAGCTCGAAAAAAGTAATTTTTTTTGTCAATACGTCCCAGTAACCCCCTGCAACCCCCCCCCCCCAGAACTTGATTTGCTTAAAATACATTCTTAGTGGATCCCTATGTAACAAAAGAAACATGCTTAAAAAATTTCAAGTATATGGGTCTAACAATTAAAAACAGGAATTTTTTTCTGTAACTCCTCTTGACCCCTCGCAAACATCTTTGGGGGTCAATTTTCATTTTACTCTTTGTTAGAGGAACTCTATTTCATGAAAGGAACATGCCTACCAATTTTCAAGCAGGATGATCAAGTAGTTTAAAAATGGAAATATTTATCGAATACGCCTCTTAATCTCCCGAAATTAAACTTGGTAGTTGATATTCGCGAAACCCATTTTGTAGCGGTTCTCTACTTTACGAAAGGAATCTGCTTATCAAATTTCAAGACTGTACGTCTAACAGTTTAAAAATGGGGATAGTTGTCTATAACGCCACTTGAGCCCCCGCAACGCCACTTCTGGGTCTGTTTTCACAAAACCCATTTTGTAGGGGAATTGAAAAGGAATCTGCTTAGCTATGAAAGGAATCTGCTTAGCAAAATTTGAAGACTGGTGCGTCCAATTAATTAAAGATGCAAAAAAATTATCTATAACGCCCCTTGAACCCCCGCAACACCACCTAGGGGTCGATTTTCACAAAACACATTTTGCAGTGTATTTCTATCCTATGAGAGGAATCTGCTAACCAAATTTCAAGACTGTGAGTCTAATAGTTTAAAAAAAGAAATAATTATTTATATCTGCCCTTAACCCCCCGCAACACCCCTTGGGGGTCAATTTTCTCCAAACCCGTTTTGTAGCGGATATTTACTCCATGAAAGAAAGATTCCTACCAATTTTCAAGCAGGTAGGTCAAATAGTTTAAAAACTAAAATATTTATCTCTTACGCCACTTATTCCCCTGCAACGCCACTTAGAGGTCTGTTTTCACAAAACCTTCCTATAGCTGATCTCTACTCTATGAAAGAAATATCTTTATCAAATATAAAGACTGTGCGTCTAATAGTTTAAAAATGGAAATAATTATCTATAACGCCCCTTAAGTCCCCTCAACGCCACTTGGGGGCAATTTTCACGAAACCCATTTTTAGCGTATCTCTACCCTATGAGAGGAATCTGCTAATACTAAGTTTCAAGACTGTACGTCTAATAACTTGAAAATCGGAATTTATAACGCCCCTTAAACCCCCCGCCCCCGCAACACCCCTTGGGGTTCAATTTTCCCAAAACCCATTTTGTAGCCGATATTTACTCCATGAAAGAAACTTACCTACCAATTTTCAAGCAGGTAGGTGAAGTAGTTTAAAAACGGATATATTTATCTATTACGCCTTAGAAGTCTGTTTTCACAAAACCCGTTTTGTAACTGATCATTATTCTACGAAAGGAATCTATATATCAAATTTAAAGAGAGTGCGTCAAATAGTTTAAAAATGGAAATAATTATCTATAACGCCCCCTACGCCCCTGCAACGCCACTTGGGGGTCAATTTTCAGCAAACTCATTTTGTAGCGGATCTCTACTCTCTGAAAGGAATCCGCTTACCCAATTTCAAGATTGTACATCAAGTAGTTTAAACATGGAAACAATTATTATTAAAGCCCTTAACCCCCCGTAACGCCCCTTGCGTTTCGAATTTCGGAAAATCCTTTCTTAGCTGATGTCTACTCTATCAAAGGAACATGTCTACCAAATTTTAAGTCTGTAGGTTGAATAGTTCCAGAGATTTCGTGATTAGTCAGTCAGTGAGTGAGTGAGTGAGTCGCTTTTCTCCTTTATATATATAGATAGATTATGTATGAGGAAATTTGTATATCTACTAAGTGTCTTTTTTAGACAAAATGAGAACTTATTTTTGTAATCTTACAAGATCTCTGTCCTGATAATTATTTTTCATTCCGTTAGTGCTGATTCAAATCCAATCTAAGGAATTTGCAATTATTTAGGGCCCACATGAATTCCTTTAACGAATATTTTCTTGAAGAACTTAGTTAAAAATTCATTCGAGAGAATGTCTACACTATAGAACAAATTATGTATGAGAAATGATCCCAAGAGTTCAAAGAAAGGATTTGTCTGAACAAGAGACCGTTGGTTGCGTCATGATAAGGAGGTGGGGAATCAAAAACACTAATTGGCAGTCACTTTACAACTCTGCTTCTAGTTTGTATTAGTGCAATGAGAGTACTGCAATTCAGAGTTCTGCTTGTAGACGCTATGTGAGAATCCGTGTTTTTTCTACAAAAAAACCAAATTGGGATTTTTTATGAAACGTAGGAATAATGAAGCGCAGCATGGATCAAAAAACCATTGTTAATCGCTAATTTAGTTGCAACTTAGTTTCAAATCGATTATTTTGCTTATCTTCCTTTAGTTTTATGTATCAAACTGAAATTTTTAAAATAATTAGTTTTATAAAAAAGAGCTACTTCACATATATTTCGGCATATAACGCGCCCTTTTATAATAAAAAAATAAGATCGAAATTTACAGATGTGCGTTATACGCCGGATATAAAAATAATAGCTTTTAATACAAAGAAAAAATAAGCATAAAAAATTAGACTTCTACATATATCTCAAAATTGTTTATTTCAAATAAATGATGTACCTTATGAATTTTGATTATTGGATAGCATGAACAGCTCTCGTTATGTATTCGTCTTTATACCCATCTTCAGGTGAATTCTGTTTCATCTTCACCATAACTGATACTCTGATCCCCCCCATAAATAAATAAAAATCTTCAATTTCTCTTAAATTGTGATATGTTCTACATTTTTAAATGACTTTTTATTTTGTCAGAAATAACATCATTCTATGCTATTATTATCCACTCACACACTATTTTTAGACTTCAAAACATAAGCGCATTGCATGAACATTTCAACTTTCTTGGTAGAAAAAAAGGTGCCCGTTATACAGCGAATATACCTAAAAAAATGCAGTTTAAAAGTACAGCTGTGGGTAATATGCCGTAATTATACGATGTTAACTCTTAATTTGACTTAAATAATTGTTTTTCTTAAACCCTGGATTATTAAATTAAACTTATACAGTGAATATTCAAATAGCTGTTACCCACCCGCTTAGCTGGGTATATATTTCAGGATATTATATATATATATGTATATAAAAATATAATTTAACTTAACTCAGTGGCGCAACAGCCCATGAGGGTCAACTCAGTATACGCGGCCTTGGGCCCTGAGGTACATAAGCAGATGTTCCGGACAAGTGGTTAGTCTGACGCGAAACCAACCCCCAGTGTTAAGTTCTCAAGCAAGCTTGGTGCTTAATTTATCGACTCACTGAAGGGATGAGTCAACCTTACCCAGCCCGGGGTTTGAACCTTGGACCTGTGGTGTGGAAGGCGATGCACTAACCACTCAGCCACTGGACTTCTATAGTTATAAACCTTCAATCCTGGTTCATAAGGCCAGTAGTTTGCTATAGTACTACTGTGGATAATACTTTTTACTATCTTGACTAGTTATCTTAAGTTTATAACTATTTTGTGTATATTTATGAATAAATATATGTGATATATATATATATTTATATAATATAAATTATTGGTTCTAAAATTAGCATTTTAAGAATTCGATTGTATTGAAAAATATACTTACCTATAACTCTCACCTCTTCAACTCTTAATATAAAAAAGACAGAGCTTTTAATTAATAATTTCTAAGAATCTCTAACATTAAAACAGAATGGTTTTTGCGCTCTCGTAACCTAATAACAAAGTGTGGATTCCCGCAAAACCAATTTTCAGTGGATCTTTACTCCGTTAAATAAACATGCGTTCCAAATTTTAAGTCTAAATCTAATAGAGCAAAAACGGAATTTTTATTATAAATACGCTCCGTAACTCCGTAGAGAAGCGATTTCGAAAAGAACTTTTCTTAGCGGATTTCAATTCAACAAAAGAAACATGCAAACCAAACTTCGTTATTATAGTCCTAATACTTCGAAAACGGGAATCTTTTTGTCAATACGCTCCGGTAACCCCCTGCTCCCTCCAGAAATCGATTTTCGCAAAATCCTATATTAGTGGATCTCTATTCAACAAAAGAAACATGTTTAACAAAGTTCAAACACGTGGGCCTAACAATTCGAGAAAAGGATTTTTTTCTATAACTCCTCCTGACCCCTTGCAACCCCCCTTGGTGGTTGATTTTCCCAAAAAGCACTTTGTTAGGGAAACTCTATTCCATGAAAGGAACATGCCTACCAATTTTCAAGCAGGTAGGTCTAATAGCTGAAAAACGGAAATATTTATCTATTACGCCCCTTAATCCCCCGAAATACCTTTTGGGGAGGGGGGGTCAGTTTTCGCCAAACCTATTTTGTAGAGGTTCTCTACTCTAGAAAGGAATCTGCTTATATATATATATATATATATATATATACCATATTTTAAGACTGCACGTCTAAGAGTTTAATAACGGAAGCAGTCGCCTATAACGCCACTTGGGTGGGGGGGGGGTCTATTTTCATAAAAAAAAAAAAATTTGTAGCGGATCTCCACTCCATAAAAGGAATCTGCCTAACAAATTTCAAGAGACTGTACGTTTAAGGGAACCAAGACGTGATAAACCTTCAAAAAATCGATTTTTCAATTTTCATCTTAAAAAAAAGTAGAGTTAATGCTGATTCCAAAAATGTATAACATGTATAGGTTTAAAGCTTAATATCTGAGTAATTGCGGTTTTAAAATGTAAACAACAGCTGCCACACCTGTTGTTTACGTTATCGTACATCAACTGCCACGCCCATCTTTCAGTAACCGAAACATGCTTTTATGTAGATTGTAGATTGGTATTTTAATATCACTTAATCTGGATATATTTATTTTATTCTTGTGGTTTGAGAAGGAATATAACTACTCAACTCAATCTTGTTTATAACACAAGCTGTGCGAAATTTGAAGAATGTTGTTTTCCTTTGCTTGAGATACAAACACGTGAGTTACGATCATCATATTTTCACTGCTTATTGACTTTTTCTTGTTTACTTTCTGTTTGTTTGTGATTTGTAAGTATTTTAAATATTTGCTATGCCTCAAACAAAGAAATTTGGACATCAGAAACGTCGTCTTATTCGTAAAAAAACTTCAGTATGTGTAGTGAGTGAAAAATGTGATGTCAGCTCTTCCAAAAAAAAGATTGAGAAGAGTAAAGGATATTTTGACTATGAAGATAACTTTTCAGCTGAATCTCAAATCAGGTTTGTTATTATTGACTTAAATATGCTTAATGATATTTTCAACAATATTGCAAAATGCAGATATTGTGATAGATCTTTCTGCTTTGATGTTACTGAAAATAAAAGTAGTCGCAAAGGACTTGCTAGCAGTAT
The DNA here is from genome assembly GCA_019973975.1 of Trichonephila clavata. NCBI lineage: Eukaryota > Metazoa > Arthropoda > Arachnida > Araneae > Nephilidae > Trichonephila > Trichonephila clavata. Next base: position 177,094 of record BMAO01004360.1, on the reverse strand, counting down.
ATCAGCAACTTGCAAGTATTGTGGCTCTAGTCATGGCTCAATGACTTCAAATTCTGTGCCAGCAGGATATGAAGTAAATTTGAGGTTTGTTTATGGTATGAGATGCATTGGAATTGGAAAAAGTGCAGCTCAGACATTTTGTGCGCTGATGAACTTGCCTCCTCCTCCAGCTAAATTTGAAAGACTGTATACGCCAATTTTTAATGCGTTGGAAACTGCTTCATCACGTTCAATGGTTAGCAGCGTTAATGAAGCTGTTATTGCAAACGAAAACAATAAGGACGTAGCAATTGCTCTTGATGGGACCTGGCAAAAAAGAGGACACACGTCAAAAAATGGCGTTGTAACAGCAACTTCTCTCGATAACGGAAAAGTTGTTGATTTTGAGTGCCTGTCAAAATATTGTTTTGAATGTAAGAACAAAAACAAAACCTGTGATAATTGCCAGGCAAACTATCATGGATTTAGTGCGGGAATGGAGAGTGAAGGAGCATTGTGGATTTTCAATCGCTCAGTACCAAATTACGATGTTCGGTATGTTCAGTACCTTGGAGATGGAGATTCGAAGGGGTTCAAGAGTCCAACATATACGGTGATGATGTTCCGATTGAAAAATTGGAGTGCATCGGCCACGTCCAAAAAAAGATGGGATCAAGACTGAGAGCTCTAAAGAACAGTTTAAAATCCACCAAGCTGTCAGACAATAAAGCAATATCTGGACGAGGAAGGCTGACAGATACAGAAATTCTTTTGCTGCAAAAATACTATGGCCTAGCCATAAGAAGAAATGTTGGGAAATCAGTCGCAGATATGTCCAAATCCATCTGGGCAATATATTTCCATAAACTGTCGACAGATAAAAATCCACAACATGGTTTGTGCCCTATGGGAGAAGAAAGTTGGTGCGGGTACAACAAAAGCCTTGTATCTGGTGAAAAGTACACCCACAAACATTCCCTCCCAGAAGCAGTTCTTCTTAAAATTAAAAAAATATTTAGAGATTTAACTGCGAAAGAACTTTTATTAAAATGTCTGCATGGCCGAACTCAAAACCCCAACGAAAGCTTTAATAACTGTGTGTGGAATCGTGTGCCAAAAAACACATTTGTGAGCAAAAAAACTTTGCAAATGGGTGTTATGGACGCAGTTATATGTTTCAATGAAGGTGCATACGCAAGAACAGAAGTATTAAAAGCACTGCAAATAAATCCAGGTATCAATACTTGTGAAGGCCTTCGTAAAATTGACTACGTCAGAATTTGTGAAGCCGAGATGAGTATCCAAAAAGCTACCAAAGAAGCCAGGACAACTAAAAGGCAAATTAAAAGGAAGCAGGGTGCCTTAGAAGAGTCTATGCAAGATGAGTACAGTGCTGGAATGTTCTAAAAGTCAAATTTTAGGTAAGTGTACCATTTTATTTAGTTTTTTCCATTTTTCTCAAAACGTGTTTTTTCAGTTTTTAGGTACATGTGTAGAAAAATCTATTTATTATATTTTTTTGAAACTTGGTATGAACTTTTGTATCATGATAATGCATTTAATGCTTCTAATTTCCTTCCTGAAATAATTGTATTTTTACTTTTATTGTTGAATTTGTAAAAAAAAAATGACATTTTTATCAAAATTTCAAAAAGTCATAATTCAAAATTTTTTTTAAAAAATTCTGAACCAGATAGTATAAAAATATTTATTGCATTTAAATAAATGTACAATTTTGTAACTAAAACAGCATGTTTTGTGGTGTTATATGTTATAAAAATAAAGATACATGTACCTAATGAACACCATGTATCCGAAAGTTCCTTTTGGTGTGTACTTTTTCAAATCCTTATATTTCTTAAAATATTTTTAAAATTTAATAATATTATGTTGTAGTATATTAAGAAAAGTATATAGGTTGTATGACATAATTTTTTTATTTATGAAGTCTTTCTGTTTTTGAAAATAATGTTCTTCCGTAAAGCCAAATTTTGCTCGTTTTGCTTCATCGAGGACGTCCCGGTTCCCTTAATAGGTTAAAAATGAAAATTATAACCCATAATGCCCTTTAGCCCCTGAAACACCACTTGGGAGGGGGTCTATTTCTGTAAAAACCATTTTGTAGCGAATCTCTACGAAAGGAATCTTACGAAATTTCAAGACTGTACGTCTAATAGTTTAAAAATGGAGTTAATTATCTATAACACCCCTTAAACCTCTGCAACGCCACTTGGGGGTCGATTTTCGCAAAACTCCTTTTGTAGCGGATCTCTACTCTACGAAAGGAATCTGCTTACGAAATTTTAAGACTGTACGTTCAGTTGTTTAAAAATGGGAATAATTATTTATAACGCCACTTAATCCCCAGTAATGCCCCTTGGGGTTTCGATTTTCGCAAAATCCGTTCTTAGAGGATCTCTACTCCATGAAAGGAACATGCCTATCAAATTTCAAGTCTGCATGTTTAATAGTTACGCAGATATCGGGATGAGTAAATGTGAGTCGCTTTCTACTTTATATATATAGATTAGGATCAACTTATAAGGAATTTACATTCCTTATTCCCTGTGACCCGGTTAGATGTGTGAGAGGAACTAAATGATAAGACGACATGAACTTCAATTATTTATTTATCTCTATATTCAACACAGACACAAATAACACTGTAATTAAGATAAATTTGATCAATTAGAGGACGAAGGTGAGACAAGATAGCGTGGGGTATAACATATACAATCAGGCAAATCTATCCTTAAAGTAACTTATACAAAGCTTGTTTTAATCTAGAAGTGCGCTAATAATTTAACTCTCTAACTTCTACTTGAAATAAGTACACAGTACCTGAACTCTTGCAATCCTCCACTCTTTTAGACGTGGCCTTAAACAGTGGAACTAATCGCTTCCCGAATATCCAACTTCTCGCATCGAACACTATTTATGTATGCTTACTACTGGCGGTTTTCTAGCTTCTCACCTATTCACTTCACATCCAAGCTATCCTCACTTCACTAACCTTCAATTCTCACTTCACTAACTCTCAAACTCACGAATACAGAACATATATATTAAACTTAATTTACATAATCACGCTTTCTTTCCTCAGAGAAAGTTGGTTGGACAAATGATGGCCCAAAAGGAATCCCCAAGGGGTTAGTGGAGGAAACCGTATAGATCCGTCACAAACTGCTCAAACATTTTTAAGCGTTTGTGTGTGTGTGTGTGTGTGTGTGTGTGTGTGTGTGTGTGTGTGTGTGTGTGTGTGTGTGTGAATACATATTCTTAAAAAAACGAATTAATTTCTCTCCAGAGCATTCGGAGAACTTAACATTTTACTTACATTTCATTAATATTTATATTAATTTTGAAACAGATTCTAGTTAAAAATTCTTCCAAATCATCGTCTACTGAGTAAAATAAACAACTTAAAGCTGTGGCAAAACTGTTTTTCGAAAAAGCGTTGTAATAAACCAAAGTGAAATGACCTTATTTTCCTTTGTTTTTGCATTGTGTAAAAACAAAACCTTATTATTGTTTCATTATGTTTGCAATAATAGTTCATAGATGCCTCTTTTTAGACAGGAAGATCAAATAAACAATTACAACATCTCGTGGAATGCGAACTATGCGATGTTTCTAATGCAACAGCCTCAAGCTCCATTGATGAGCTTCTGAACTCATGATCTCAAGACTGAATTCCCCCTCCCTTTTTTATCATCTGTAACAAGCACAATTTATTTTCATTCATGTAGTGTTCAGCTGTCTTATTTTTAGCTTAAAATTAAATGTCAACTGATTGTTCGAGATAAAATTGATACTGAATATACCCATATAAATTATCATTTACTACAAATGTTTAGTTTTTAAAATGCAAAGATAAATTGACAATTCGAAGAAGATAATAATCTTTATATTTCGATAAATATTTAACTAATTGTGAGTCAAACTTTTTTAATATAAATTGAAACTCAAAATAAAATGATCATACGAGAGTATACAAACATACATATATAAGATGACAACAATCATCAGGTAAATATAAGAAGTGACATCTTTTAATTTCACAAATTTAATACGTGGGACTTGGATGTTTTGAGATTGTCACGTTTCAGAAGTAGTCTTCTTGGCGTGGTGTGGATGTTCGAAAAGTGAGGTGCCATCGGTGTTTTCTCGCTTGACCGTGGCTCAAAAAATGCATATATATACATTTTTGAGCCATTTAAACACAACATTTAAAGATATAAAAATATAAAGTTCTTCCGAAAACCCGTTAAAATTTTTATAAATCATAAATAAATTAACAATATAATTACATCTAATTAGCACATATACTTAAGTCAGGTATTATTTCTCAAATTTCTCGCTGGAACAATGGTGAATATAAACGTCGCACTTTTCAGCTACTCGAGTGCTTTTGGCGACGGACCTCGCAAATTTGAACTATGGTCAAGTGATGAGGACGATACTTGAGCTTGCACCCCTACTCCTAACTTCCACACCACACCGACTGGAGGATGTTTGAGCATCGACAGATTTAATATGCATCCCCCCCTACGCGGTGAATATTCAGCGGTACCAGGCTCGAACTCTTGACACACCGGCTACGAGTCCGTTACCTTGACCTCTTGACTACAGTGGCCACTTCTCGCTGGCACAAAAAAATGAATAGGCCCTGGTTTGTAACTCTAGTGTTGCTTTAAAGTACGACGTTAATAAACTCTTACATTCAGAAGTCGTCTTTATCATCAAAGATTATTAGGTCATTGTCCTTGAGAAGTTTGTTAAAACTCTGAAAATAAAATCGAAAAACAACTACTTTCTGATCAGGAACTACTAGTATTAATACATCTAATTTTTATGTCTAATAAAGCAAATATATATATATATATATATACGAAATATATATATATATATATACAGGGTGCCAAGCCTTAATGTGACCCAATAGCTACTTCCCGAATCGTTCGGTTTAGATATGTACTTCCAATTTGAAAAAAGTTTTAAAATAGGTAAAGAACGTTTTTACGTGCTTTTCGAACCAAAAACCCATTTAAAAAAATTACAAAAATTAATTCTTTATACGGTTCCTTAGCCGCCCATCCGGTATAGTGGTCAGTGAAGCTGACTGCGGTGCCGTAGGGACTGGGTTCGAATCCCAGAGAAGGCATGGATGTTTGTGTTCTAGTCCTTTCTTCTGTCTGTGTTGTATGCCCCCGTGTTATACATTAAATGGTGCACGGGGTTTATAAATGTTAAAAAAAAATACGGTTCCTAGGTCCTATCACTTATATTTAGGAAAAAATGCAGTACCCCAAAACAAAGTAAACACAAAAAGTTTCATTTTATTACGATAAAAACTGAGTAAAGTTCGGCAATTGTGTTTTTCTTGTGGTTTTTTTTCAAAAAATGATCAGTTATGTCTCGTAGAAAACAGCGATCAGCTTTTGATCAAGTATCCGAGTTCGACAGAGGAAGGATAGAGTGGCCTACCGAGATTGTGGATTATATTTCAGGGAAATCAGTAGTCGTGTTGGACGAAACCAAACAACTGTAATGCGGATATGTGACCGTTGGATGCAGGAGGGTACGACGGACCGACGTAGTCGATCGTATCCACCTCAGTGCACCAATTCACGTGAGGACAGGCAAATTGTGCGCATGGCAGTGACGGATCGCTCAGTCACATCACGAATCATAGCACAGCACATTGAGTCAGCAACGCATCATTCAGTGTCTGCGCGTACTATTCGACGCCGTTTACAGCAGAGTAGTTTGTCCGCAAGACGTCCATTGCTTGGTCTACCCTTGACGCAGAACCACAGACGTCTCCTCCGCCAATTGTACGATGAAAGAAGGATGTGGGTGGAAGAATGGAATGAAGTTGTCTTTACTGACGAGTCACGCATCTGTCTGCACGGAGAAAAAAGAAATACTCAAAACTGAGCACATGGACTTGCTCATTCTGAAATGAGTTTGTTTATATCAGATTTGAACGCGTGCCTTTTCGAATATGAAACATTACATGTACTCAAAATTTCAAAAAATGGTTAATTAACACTATCAAACAAATTAAAAAGATATTCAGGATTAAATAATTTTTTTTAATATACTGGCTACATATTTTAAAAATAGGGGTCCAACAACTAATTTAGTTCTCATAAATCTTCCGAACTATTTTTCCTTTCTACCACGCTACCCGCGGACGAACACATGAGTACTATATTGTTTTGATTTTGTTATGACTTCAAATAAAAAAAAAAAACAGTCTTTTTCTTGACTTTTGAATTAAAGTTTTCACGTATTTGTTTTACAAAAGTACGTGCCTTGTTTTTAATATAAGGCTTTTTTATAGGAATTTTGCGAAAAAATGTGATAACAATTACCTTTTTTTGGCGGATTACTTAAAAAAACAAATTTAAGAGGTATGTGGCTACCTTCGGAGCATTTTATTCAAACACATTTTCAACTAAAAAAACACTTTTTTCTTTAAAAAGGATGTGCATAGAACTAGGAATTAAGGTTAAAGTGTAGTATAGGGGGGGGGGGCTTGGCGATGTCAAATTTTTTTGGTGACCAAAATCGATCGCCAAGCTACTTCACTTAGCGATAGGTTTCCCGAAGCCAGAATGAATTCATCTCACCATAATATCTATATAAAAATCCAAAGAAAAATCGTCAAATCGAAAGGCTCTATTATTACACTTCAGTCAGGAATTAAAATACAATTCCACAAAATTTTAAATTATTTTGGATAGATTGGGGATTTTTAGTGAAAAATTGCAGTTACAGTAAACCTTGTATTGAAAATTCTAATTAATATATTCAAATAATATTAAAACTGCACAAAAATAACAACATTATCTGTGCCTAGAGCGATAAAATTTATAATATTTTTTGAAATTTGTCAATTTTTTTAAAAAAACATGTTTTTTTTCTCACAAATTGTATGTGCAATAAAATGCATAAATACATACATAGAGATTATAGTCTATAATACAAATAAAAAATTTCTGAAAATTTCAATTCAATATCTTAAAAAGAAATCCATTTGTGAACTTTACCGTGAAGCCAAAAAACATAGTTTCTCAGACAATGCTTTTAAAGATTTAAATACAATATGAAAAATGTTCTACTCGTTGTACATTTCTTAAACTCACCATATTTATAGCTCAAACTCTTTAGCTTCATGTTTAACTAATTTTTTTAATCCTTTTGCTGTTTTCAGGAGAGTTTTATAGATTATAAAAATTGTCGAGTTTAGTAAAATTTTCATGAAAAATAGCAATGAGGATCTTTTACACAACATTCTAATGAATGCATTCAAATAATATTTATACAGCACATAAATAATGGAACATCTTTATATGTATTAAGAATTAAAAGTTTTTTAAATATGCCAAATTTTATGCAAAAACTCGATTTTTTAAAAAATTAATGATTTTTTTTCATTTAAATGCAATGAAGTACATAAATACAGTGAACCCCAAAAGTGTTCGTACACTTGCAGTTTCCTATAAAATTTAATGATTTCGACTAATAAAAATTAATGTATAGAAATTGTAATTTTTTTATGATATCTGCAACTTGTTCTTAATGGAATGACATAATTATTTTTTAAAAAATAGTATAACTATTATTTTTAAAAATTAATAATCAAAAAGCTACTGAAAAATTACGCCACAAAAGTATTCGTACACTGAACAAAAATCTCAACATAGCTTTAAATATTGTATTTCTTTCATAATTTAGAACTTAGTAGGATATCTTTTAGTGTCCACAACAACTTTTAAACATCTTGGTATAGATTTAATCAGTTTTTTGTAATTTCTGCATCGATTTACCTCCATGCTTCTGTGATTATTGTTTTTACTTCCCATTATGTGTTTATATGTCATGTTTTCTTTTTATTTTAAATATAGTTCTCCCCAAATATGCTCTGCTGGGCTAAATAAATTGATTGAGGAGGTGTTTTCACAAAATTTTGGGGCAGTTATAAAAACATCAGCGGTGTACATTGAGAGCATCATTATCCTGTTAAAAAATGAAGTCATATTCAATATCAAATTTTGGACAGACAATTTAAAATTTCTCTTTAAAATATTTAACTAGAGCTCGTGATTCTCAATACCATCAAAAATTACCTAATTCTGTAGCTGATTTACGTCCCCATACAAGAACACTTCCACTTCCATGGTTCATTCATCCTACTAGATTCTTGTGACTAAGTTTCAGAAAATTCAAAATTGTCAGGAAAGTGATTGGGATGACAGAAAATTCAACATTTTTGGTTCTGATGGGCATATAATAGTTTTAAAGGAAAAAATGAGGCATTTAATCCCGTGAATTTATGTGGAACAAGAGCTCCTCCAACTCCATGCTTTAACACAGAGGTGTTCTTGCAGGGGAGGGTGGGTGTAAATAGGCTTCAGGATTAAGTAATTTGGTATTTTTTTATGGTATTTAGAATCGTGAGCTCTATTTAAATATTTTAAAGAGAAATTTTAAATTATCCTCTCAATATTTGGATATTTTAGACGATTTCATTTTTTAACAGGATAATGACGCCAGGCGAACTGCTCTCAATGTACACCGCTGGTGTCTCTAAAACTGTACCCAAAATTTTGAAAACACCTCCTCAATCAATTTATTTAGCCCAGCAGAACATATTTGGGAAGAACTAGATTTAAAGTAAAAAGAAAACATGACATATAAACACATAATGGGAAGTAAAAACAATAATCACTGAAGCATGGAGGTATAAATCGAAGCAGAAATTACAAAAAACTGATTAAATTTAAAGACATTTAAGACAAGACATTTAAAAGTTGTTGTGGCCACTAAAAGATATCCTACTAAGTTCTAAATTAAGAAAGAAATACACACACACAATATTTATATATATATATAAAGCTATGTTGAGATTTTTGTTAAGTGTACGAAGACTTTAGTGGCGTAATTTTTCAGTAGCTTTTTGATTATTAATTTTCAGAAATAATAGTTATACTATTTTTTTAAAAAATAATTATGTCATTCCGCCAAGAACAAGTTGCAGATATAAAAAAATTACAATTCCAAAATATTAATTTTTATTAGTCGGAAACAATAAATCTTATATGAAATTGCAAGTGTACGAACACTTTTTGGGTCCACTGTATATACACAGAGATTAGATTTTGATTCATAACACAGATACAACTAAATAAAACATGTTCTAAAAATTTAAATTCAATATCTTAAAAATATTTTGTGTAGGGATCAGCATCTGGTTTTGTTAACTCCAATTCCAGTTTACTAATTATGCTATAAATTTGCTTCTAGATATCGTAGAAACAAAAATAGAGTGTTTTATGGAATCTGAAATGTATTGGCTATAAAATAAAAACACAAAAGTAATTTTGAAAATTTTCACCAAAACTGCGAATTTTGGGTAGTCACATATCTTAATGAAATTTACTTGATTCATAATAAGTCATATTGTTTGATTTTTTGGGCACTTGCTTATAGGCAAATAATAATTTAAGTATTCCTTTGCAACAATGGAATAATTTTAGTTTTATTTTCATATTGAACTTTAAAATGGCTATTTCAAGAATACCTTTATTGTGACTATAGTGTTTTGTTTATTTGGATGAAAATAAATGAAGTATATATATCAGATTCTTTGTATTTAACCCAATATAAATATATTTTATACTTTTTCTCATTAAAGAAAGGTAGAGAAAAATTATATTCTTACCGTAAAATCTGGCATATCATGCATACCATCGTATAACACGCACTTATACTTTCAAGTAGCAATTTTTAATTTCTATGTTTATTTGCTGTATAATGTGAACCCCCTTTTTCATGAAGAAACCTGAGATGTATGTGAGCCATGCTCTTAAAGTTTGAAAGTCATTTATTCTAAGCTTTAGTAAAAAATAGTATACATCTAGAAGTGCAACCTTTTAAGTTCATAAGGAACGCCATTTCTTTTAAATGAACAACATTTCAATCTATGTAGAAATCTAATTTTTTTCCTATGCTCACGTTTTTTTAAAGCTTTCATTTTTATACCTGGCATGTAACATGCACATGTAAAATTCAATCTTATTTTTTGTGTTAAAAGTGTACATCATACGCCAGATTTTACAATGCATATTACCACAACAATGACAATGTTCAAGATAACTTGTTAAGTTGGTGACCCTGATTTTGCATGAGTCGTATGCGCCAGATTGACAACCATGTGTTTATTACATATAATTTCGACAATATGGTTGCAATAATATGTAAGTACCAAAAATTAATACGGCTTGGTTACAAAAACTCCTATTTGCAGGTATGTTGTACACAAGTGGGAAAAACATAAGAAATCTTGGTACTTATGTATTATCGCAACCAACTGGCGACATATATGAAATGAAACACCTGTTTGCCAATTCAGCACATACAACTCACAGGAAATTGGAGGATACTTGCATATTATCGCCAATTCTAAATAACTCGCTGAGTTGGCCACCCTGATTTCCTATGTGTGGTACATGCTGAATTGGCAATCAAGGGCTTAATTTCATATAATGTCACCAATAGGTTGCAATAAGACACAAGTACCAATCGGGGTTGCCAACTAGGCAAGTTATTATTAGATTTGACATTTGTTGTGATAATACCTAAGTGCTGAAATCAGTAGTCTGACACACATGAAGACCCAAAAATTTAAAATATAGTTTTAAAAAACACGCTTTTATCGAACTAAAATCTCAATATAAGAATAAAATGATTAACGAGAAAATTAATGTCATTGTGGTAAAAGCGTGGGGGCCTTTGTACTGCATTTTTACACTAACTCTGCATTTTGGAATAGAACTAGTAAGAAATTATAACAATATTGAGCACCCCACGCTTTTATACGCAGTTATTATTTTTCCGGGTTTAATTTCTTTATTTCTTTCTGCTTCTTTTCTTGGCATTTCTAAATACCTTGTGTTCTATTTCTTTAAATCCTGGCACTCATATTTTTCTAATTTGTTTTCTATAAAAAACTACTTACATTTTTGCTTTTTAATGTAATTCCTTTTTTGCCAGGAATAAGCCATTCTTTTAAATTATTTTCATTTTGAGTTCGTAGTGGGAGACTGTCATCATTGATTGAAAACTATCGGATGGCAAAATTTTATTTACAGCGATTTCAAAACCACTTCTAAAAGATATTTAATGTGTAGTGTACTGATAACAAATTAGTTCCTGTATATATATATTGTTCCAATGTGTGATATTTTTTGAACTATTGTTTTTATCCTTCATGTGTAATATTTATAAAATTGTATTTTTTAAACCTTTATCTTGTTTCTAAATTATGAATGCTTTATTTAAAATTTGCATTAATTTCATTTCTGCTTGTTAGCATTAATCTTCATTTTTAATATTTCCACTCATAATTTATTTTAAATTTTGCACATAGTTCAGAATTTTTCTCTTTTTTTATATGTATATGTTTTTGTGGATAAAAATTAATCTGTGAATTTCATACATTTTGCACTTTCTGCCAAAGACCATTGGTTTCACATTGTAGACTTTATTGTCATGTTCTAAATACTCATATGGGCGTAGCATAACACTACATGTGTTATGCAAAATTTTGTAGATAGCCATTTAGAAAACTATATAATTATGAACAACATTTGTAAAAATTTTACTCTAATGAGGAAAATTTCAAAATTCCTCTCAGAACCAGCTATTTATAAATTCTTCAGTAAATAATTTAGATGACTCACATATCCTAACATGTAATTTATTTGAAACAACACTGTTTGAAAGGCATTTTCACTCACATTTCATAACTCAAAGACATGATTTGATAAAAATAAAATAAAAAAGCTGTTTATTTATGTACTTTTATACACTAGAACCTATATTTAAAATGATAATTCAATGTATATTATATTAAACAGCTGTTCTGTACAAATAAGGATGGAGTTGACTATAATATATAGATTAGATACTGTTTATAAAAAAAATCAATATATATAAAAAAATAATTTATTGAAGAAAACAAGTTTCAAAAATCTCACTTATATTCTTGTTAATTTTTGTAATGTATATATGTATGTGTACAATTTCCAGAATAAATATTTCAACAATATGATTTTGGTTTGTTTTATTGTTCTTGTTAACAGTGAATAATTGAAAAAAGGTATTGAAAATAAAATGCTGTACGAGTAAAATGGCTAAACTATGATTCTATTGGTCCTTATGATGTTATTTTTTCTTCTGAATGGGTGCTGAAAATTTCTCTAAAAGCTCTTTCCAGTAGGTTAAAAACTAAATGTTTTGTTAATGCAAAAATGTACTGTTTTAGTTGTTTTTACATTCTTCTAAGGACTAAAATTTTTAAGTATTTTAATTTAAAAAACATTAACTTAAAAACTATTATATTTGTTTTCTTTGGTGATAGGAAAGTGTAAAATCAGTTGATTTAACAAAAAACGAGCTTAATTTGTAATATAGCAATGCATTTTCTTTATTTCCATGTGGATAGATGTTTCTATTTAAACAAAACAATTGATATAAAGAGTACTTACACACCTGGGCCTAATGAGTGTTAGTTTAGTCAAAAGGTTTTTTTCTTCAGGTTACATAATATGTAAAAAAGCTATTTCTTTCTGGCATTGTTTTGAAATTTTTACTTAGAAAAATCTGTTATTTATCATAATGTTTACTAGATATTTCTAATAACTTATTATTGAAGGGCTGAATTTTTTTAAATAAAAGTTAATTTTCTGCTTGTATATGATTTTAAGGAAACAATATAATGCTTCTAGAGAAACATAAATATAAATAATGAATCAAATTTCTTCTGGAACTAGTTCAAAATGCATACACATTTGTTTAACTATTACATCGAATTCATTTTTGCAGTTTTCAAAGATTTATATTTGCGGTAAAAGTTCGAAGACATGCAGTTTGTGATCAAATAATAGTTGCATTTTTTTTTCTCGAAAAGTAATATTTTTGTTGATACTTGCGTATTGTCGCCACCGTATTGGCGACATTATATAAAACGAAGTACATGGCTGCTAATTCAGCGCGTAGGACACATGCGAAATCGTTACTGCCAATTTGGCGAGTTATCTTTAACTTAGGCCAGGGGTCGCCAAACTTTTTTGATCATCGCCCCTATATAATTTTTCGAAATCTCCATAGACCCCCCACAATTGTAATTTTCAGGTAATTAAAATACAAATATATATTAGTCTAAATATTTAATAAATCAGAAACAGTAAGTAAAGTAGCTACAGATTTTTTACTTCTTAATGAGATGAGTGTGCCTGGTGTTTCTTGGCAAGGTTCGCTATATTGGGTTCGAAATTAGTCAATTTTAACCGTAAATCCCCTCGAAGCTCCACATTTAATTTATTTCTGTTTTTAGTTAAAATTGAATTAACGTGACTGAAACCGGCTTCAACCATATACGAACTTGGAAACGCCAGCATAAATGGCTGAGCCATTTCATAAAGTTTCACATATTTTTGCTTTATATTTATATTAGTCCAAAATTTATGAATTGTCAAATTTTTAATAAGCGTTTTTGCTTCAAGATCGGACAGTAGTTCAGCAAGCTCATCTTGTATGTTGATGCCGACGTTATCAATTTGCGCCGAAAATGGCGCAATAATCCAATCAGGGATGTCGATGTTTTCCAAATCAACAAAGCGCAGTTTAAAATCGTCGCTTAATTTTTGAAGATGATTTGTATAAATTTCCAAGTCTTCTTTTATTTTTAATTGTTGCAGATTTGAAAAATACTTATAATTCTTACGTAGCAATGAAGATCTAAATAAATTTAATTTTACTTGGAAGCCTAACAGTATTGTCCGAGCTTGGATAATTGTTACATCTTTTCCTTGAAGTTTTGTTTGAACGTCATTAAATTTTCCAAATAAGTCTGCTAAATAAAAAATATGGTTCTTATTGTTTTGGAGTTCATTGCTTCGAACAGGATTTATTTCGTTCAGAAATTCTGTCGTGGAGTCAAATAAATTGGCGAGCCGTTGCAAGCATACACCTCTAGACAACCATCTAACCTCGGTGTGCAGAAGTAATTGCTTAAATAACTCATTGTTTTCCTCACAAAGTTTGGTAAATAATCTTGATTTAAGAGGTTGAGCTTTAATTTGATTAATAGATTTAATACAAAACTGTAAAGCTTCATGTAACTCTGAACTCAGATATTTTGCTACTAAGCTGTGTCTATGCAACACACAATGAATAGTACGAATACCGGGCACTTTTTCTTTGAGGCATGTAGCAAACCCTCGGTAACGCCCTACCATAGAAGGTGCGCCATCTGTGGCTACTGCTGTTATATTTTCAAGCGGAATGTCATATTTATTTAAATAGTCTTGTAAACATCTAAAAATTGTCACTCCCTTCCCATCGGTTTCAAGATATTTAGCAAATAAAAATTCATCAATGACTTCTCCTTTAATTTTACTGAAATATCTAACATACGCCCTAAGAATAGCAGAAACGCCAAAAACAGATTCATCAAGCTGTATAGAGAACTTGCAATTTTTTAGCTCCGAAACATCTGTGTTTTCTATTTCTTCGGCCATTTCGTCAATACGCCGTTTTACAGAATTTGCACTTAATGGCAAAGACTTTAAAACATTAGTAGAGTCTTTTTTCATCACATTCTCAATGACGTCTTTAATTGCAGGTACTACAATTTCTTCCGAGATTGTGTGGGGTTTTCCCCTCTTTGCTATATTAAGCGAAATCTTGTACGAAGCAATTAATCCTCCTTCATTTTTAATTTCAGTAGACTGTTTCATAAAACTTTTTAGAATTGGTCCACATGTGAATTTTTCTTTGAGTTTTTTGAAAAATTCTAATTCATTTTTTTTTTATCTGAATGAAGCCTTTCAAGATGATCTTTCATTTTTGACGGTTTCGTGTATTCATTTCCAAAAGTTTCTTCGCATATAAGACACATAGGAATAGTTTCATTTGTCGGTGAACAAATAAATCCAAATTTTAAGTAATCCAATGAATAATACCGACATTTCTTTTTAGATATTGGAGCTGTCATTTTTAAATTAGAGTTCTGTAAAATAAGTTAAAATTAAGTTGGTATATTATACTAATCCACATTATTAAAGCTTACCTTTTCACAAGTAACAATAATTAAAATTGATATCAAAACTAAACGAATAGTTTTATAGAAACAACAACTAATTATCCAATGGTAGATATAATAGTAGTAGTAATGACACTGCAAGCATTTAATACTGTTCACAGTTCACAAAGATAGCTGAAAATGCATATGATATTTGCGTTTGTAGCATCCAGTGTAGAATTGGACAAGCGCACATATGCATCTGACTCATATGCAAGGCTCGTATGGTTTGCGATGGAGACAAAGTCCGAACCAACGACACGATGCGTAACTGCCGTATAAGAACTAAAACCACATAAGAAGAAAGAAAACGGAGTACTGAAGATTCCCTTCGCGCTTAATGCATAGAAAGCCAACGGCAGTGTCGTCGCTCGCCAAGTCTGCGCCAAAGGCTCCTAATTGGTTGATGTGTTCGCCAGCAAGAGACACGGATAAGCCTCAATCGCTCTTCTGGCTACATACTATGAGTCGTACAAATTACAAACTGGTCACAAGGTCAAGTTGTGACGTCACGGTATACATACGAAAACCCATAAGGAAAAAAGGGGCAGATTGTTTTCTGATTTATTATTTTATTTTCTATAAAGAATATAAGAAAAAGTCAATTATAAAAATATTTTAAATTTTTACGTACGCAGTTAGATATGTGTGATTTGCGTATTAAGAACTGTTTTTCCTTCGAGTCCCAATAGACCCCCATTCGACCCCTTGGGTCAGATAGACCCCATACTGTTGTTAAATAGACCCCTAGGGGTCTATATAGACCACTTTGGCGACCCCTGACTTAGGCACTTTCGCGATAATATGCGAGTACCTTTTTGTTACACACAATAAATGTAAAATGAATTTTGATTTCGAAGTTAAGTGTAAAAATTTCATGAAATGAAAATAAAATAATACATAAGATGTAGAAAGTGAAAATTTACAACTCAGGTATCACATTTTTAAATCCCTTAAAATTTGGGTTAATAAATATTTTTCTGTTAAAAATTCATATTAGGTACAACAGTACCGAAAATAAATGCTATACATACTTATTTTATTGTTTTAACTCATATTTGATACATTAACAGATTCAAATATGAGTGCATTATATACTCATATCGATCTTTCATTCTCAAAAATTTGATCCCGTAACAGGTTCAAAAATGAGAATGTACTTGTGTCTCAATATGAGAATATGCGATTCTCAGATTTGAGTAAGCGTGCATCGGAGCTATTTTGAGAATGTGAAGTACTCAAAAGTGAGCTGTTTGCTCTCAGTTTTGAAAATCGTTTCTCGCAGTGTGCAACACCACGATGGTCGGATTCGAGTCTGGAGACGCCGTGGAGAGAGGATGCTGAACAGCTGCGTTATGCAGCGCCTCACTGGTCCTGCACCGGGTATTATGGTATGGGGCGGTATTGGATATCACTCTCGCACTCCTGTAGTACACATTGCCGGTACTTTAAACAGCCAGCGCTACATCTCCGAGGTGTTGGAGTCAGTTGTCCTTACTTACCTTCAGGGCTTGGCCACAGCCATATTTCAACAGGATAATGCGCGACCACACGTGGCACGCATTGTCCAAAGGTTCTTCGTCAATCACCAGATTGAATTGCTTCCCTGACCGGCTCGCTCTCCGGATCTTTCGCCGATAGAAAACATGTGGTCCATGTTTGCGCAAAGATTGACCCAGATTACATCCCCAGCTGCCACACCAGATAAACTTTGGATGCTGCTTGGTCTGCTATACCCCAAGAACACATCCAAAGTCTCTTTGAATCAATGCCGAGGCGTGTGGCAGCGGTGATCTCCAACAATGGCGGCTACTCTGGCAACTGATTCTGGCAGGAACTACACTTCACAGAAGTCTATAAATTTAATTATTTGATACTTGGTCAACATGTTATCTACAAAATAAATTTTGTTGTGCTATCTCTTGTCTTTCTTGGTGTTGCATTTACGGTGGCCACAGCAGTGTACATATGTATATCATTATCTTTTATCTGAGATTTCATTGTTCATTACGCCAACTATTCTTTTATTTAAAAATGTAAATATATTAAATATGTAAAAGAAATAAAATACAAGCACATTAAATAAGTAAAAATAAATAAAATGTGCTTGTATATGTATCAAATACGTAGAAAAAGATAAATTTGTAAATATTTAAAATATGTATAAATAAATAAAAAGAGAAGAGAGAGAGAGAGAGAGAATTGATAACCTGAAGGAGTTAAAAAAATGTCATAAAAATGTTTCTTCTAAATAGAAGTTATTTCACTCTTCATTTACATTTGGCCATCTGAACTCAATTTAAATTTTGTTTCATTTTTGCGTGCTCATTTTTTTAGTTTCTCACGAAGTATAAGTGATAGCACCGGAAGTTTAAATAAATCATTAAAATTATTTAAGTTTTTGAACGGAAATATTAAAATAAAGTTAAAAAAAATCATCACTTTTGTTGAAAGAAACCGAAAATTCGCTGAATTGTAAACTTGGTAATTAAGAATAAATAAGGATTGAGTTTGTGTTCTTGTACGTCAGCTCATGTCGTAAGTTTAAGCAAAAAGTAGTTTAAAAAATTTAATCTCTGGATTTGTATTTAAAAATGATTTTAAATGAAAAAAAAAAAAAACATATTCTCAATGATGTACATTTTAATTTCATCATTTCTAATTGAGGCTAAAATTCATGGTTAAATATCAATTTTAAAAAATCAATTAATAAGCTCATAGGTAAGGAACAAAAGGACAAAAATAATTATCATATATTAGATATAAAATTTTCTTTATCTGTTTTACCTTTTCTCAAAAATAGATTTTTTATTCGTGTGGATCAATTCGCCCAAAATTTTAATACTAATTTTTGATCGCGTTTAAAATATTCTATCACTTTGTATAAAGTCAAATTGAATGAAAATATAATTTAAAAAAACCCTCTTTTTCAATCAAGAAAAGTTTAGTGTTTTAAAATCTGATTTTTATCTTACGAAATTTTTTTTTGTAATATATATATATATTCTTATCGGCAGAAATATTTTTATTATTTTTCATCTAAGCCGTTAGATGGCGGTACTCTCTCTCTCTATTATTGGAAGACATCATTCACAATAAACTTAAAGGTCGTTTACTCATGTGTGAAGTTAAAAAATAAGATTCGTTTCAGAAATATTTTCTTCGAAAACTTGTTTCCATAATATTGCTGTATATTTGACTTCTTTACGCTATGGCGTATTTGATTACGCTACTTAGTTCTGTTTAAATCAATTGATTTTTTCCTGAATAAAAAATTTCCCATATTTTTATTCTTATACGTAATTAAAATTTGCATTTGCATAGAAAGTTTTCAAATTTTAAGTCTACAGTATCCCAAATAGAAATATATCTCATAATTATATCGATTTACAAGAAATTTTGGAACATTTTTCCAAATAAAAATGTGCAACGATTTAGGATCCTGCTTTTTGGCAACAAGCGAAAACATCCTTCGTATTGTTTAATATCTTGTTTTATTCTTTATTGTATAGTGACTTCATATTTAATATGTTTCCTTGCTTCATTTAGGCTTTTGTCCATTCGTGCTTTTATGTAACATTCTCCCAATAAATTAATATTTTTTAATATCTTTTCGTTTCCTTTTTAAGTATTCCTTAAGCAAACATCCTTTTTTTTACATCCAGAGTCAATGGATATGTTCTAGTACTCTTTTTTTTAAAAAAAATAAATACAGTCGACTCTCACTAATTCAAACCTTCGATAATACGAATCTCTCGCTAATACGAAGTCTATGCTCAGCCCCTAAAAAACTCTTGATATTTCGAACTAAAACAATACATTTTGGTACACTCAATACTTCGAAGTAAAATTTTCAGGTGGCCAGACTACAACAAGCGATAATTCAAAGTTATCTTATATAACTCTTGACAATTCGAACACTTACTATCATGTAGAGTCCTGTAGCGAACAGGCTGGAACTTATATGTTTTGTATCGTCTCTGCGTGTCTCCCCTGTAACGTAGTCTCTTTGATGACTGCCTGTCTGCCATCCCTTCTTTGTGTTTCCCGGTTCTTCAAGCACACAGACACTTGTATTGTTTTCCTTCTACAAGTGGACAATAGACTGGACGCACTTATTGTCAGCCGTCCATATCTTTTGTTTAACACGTGGCCTTGCTACACATGTCTTCAGAAAGGATGGTCCGCTATTTTAAAGAAGACATACTTAGGATTGTGTATTTTGCGTCGGAGTGACATGACGATTTATGACTCACTTGTGTGACTTGTGGCATGTGGCACCAAATAGGGTGTGGGCCAGATTGGACCTGCCTTGAAGAACCATTGGTATTGGGTCTATGAGAACCGATAATAGATTAAACGGATTTTTTAAAAATATAGATTTTTTCGTCAAAAAAGAAAAATTATGTACAGTATGCATTCGTTTAATTGTTTTAAAACATAAATGTATTCTTTATTTCAGGACTTTTAACTTCTGTACATTATTTATACTATATAATATGTACTAAAGTTTGCAATCTCGTGTCATATTTTCAATCCTGGAATTTCGGGATTACATTATCCAAATCCCGGGATTAGAATTGGACTATTTATTAAAAGTACTAAAATATTAGCATAGTTGAAATTGCATAATAAAACTGAAAGCATAATTAAAACTGATTTAATATTATTTTAATGAAACAAATAAAAAAAATTAATTCATCATAAGAAACAAATAAAAATAGTACATAATGAGATTTTTAAAAAAAGCATTTCTTCATTTCTTCTGTTTCTTTAAATAAGTTTATAAAAACGCAGCTCTTTCAGCGTTTCATCGTTGGAACGGCTTCTTATTTTTGTTACAAATTGTCCTGCCGTAGAAAATGCACGTTTGAATGCTTTAATTGTTGGTATTATCGTCATTAAATAGGAGTATGTTCTTTTCAGGTAGTCACCACGTCTCCCTCCATTTTCAAAAAAGAGACATTTCTTTTTGAATTTTTGATGACACAGTGTCTCAAATCTAATAAACTGCATTGGTGCATATACCTCTTTGATAACTTTATTTAGTTCTTCTGTTACACTTAATGGTTTTTGTTTGTAAATTGACCCAGTTATTGAATCAGAATGTGAATCAATTTCAAGTGTAACCTCATTTGAAATTGAAGATCCAGTTGCATGAGTTGTTAGTAATGCAATGGGATTTGAAGTGTTTTAAGTCTTCCGAGCACGCGCGTCCGCTATTAATTAACGGCATTTGATTGAAGAAGGAACTGTGACAAAATCTATTCTTGTGACATTGCTTATATTACTGTTTAAGCATTGCAGAGTGAGCCACTTAGATCTTTGCGACGTCCTCCCATATATATATATATATATATATATATATATATTACTGTGCATATATTTTTTTAACATATAGCAGTTATAATTGAGCAAAATAAAATTCTACGTACATATTTCAAAAACAGAATATAAATTTTTGAAAAATTAAATTCTTAGAAAATTTTTGTGAGAAACAGTTTTTAAAATATAATTTAGACGAAAATATATCCCGGAATTAGTTATTTTAATCCCGGGATTTCCGGAAAAGAAAAAACACCAGGATCCCGAGGTTTCGGAATTCCAGGATCCCGAAATTAAATTTTAATAATTAAATTAAATTAAAAGGTGGATAAATTAAATTTTTCAATGTGTCCTTTTACTCTAATCTAAATTGCTGACAACCAATCAAAACAAGTTTTTAAAATTGCTGAATCATTATCATTATCTAAATTTGATTATGACAGTTAAGTACATTAAATTTATTCCAGTTATTATGTAAGTGCCTTATTTCTCGTATACGTATGCTTTAAAAAATTACGATACTACAATATTTATGACATATTTGTATAGAAGCTGGCTTAAACAGTAGTAGTTACCCTGGTTCGTGCCACCAACTTGTGGAAGTTCCGGCTTCCCTAGTGGACGATAGAGGTTTTATCCGATATTGAAGTTCTTTCCTTTTTAACATGCTTTTATAAGTTTCACTTGCATGGAACGGAATCTTAGAACTCGATTTTTACCTACTTAAAAAGATCAGATTCATTCGAAATTTCGCACACTTGTCAAGGACCGATGACAATATAATAATTTCATAATTTTGTTCCATTGTCCTTTTCAGGATCGTCAGGAATAAGGATAATCAAATTTGGCGACAAATCCATATGCCATTTCCAGATTTGGCGACTTATTGCATATATCATTTTTAAATTTGGCGACTAGTTCCATATACCATTTTCAGACATGGCGACTAATTTCATACATCATTTCAGGATTTGACGACTAATTTTAGATTTATCGACTAAAAGAATAAGGTGTAACCTAAAGCGAGTGTTTTGAATTTAAAGCTAATTATATGCAAGTATAAAATACACTTGCGGTTAAAAGAAATAAAACAAAAAAAGTGTTCTGTATCTGACATAGTGGAGGGTGTGTGTGTTTGCAATTTCTAACCATAATATTTCTGAACATTTTTCTGAAAATGAAAATTAAAAAAAAAAAAAAGGCTCGTGCATGTGAAAAAAAAATAATTTGCGTTCTAACTGCTAAATATTTCTTATTTTTATAAAGCAATACGTTTAGAAATGATGATACTAATTAACATGAACGGAACACGTTTAAAAAGTGAAAAATCGATTGACACATAATATTACCATGTTTTTATTAACTCGCTTTCTTTAATGTCTGTCCGGATGGAATTTTGTAGTTGATTTTAAACTGTGATACTTTCCGAGGAGCTAGACTTGAAATTTGGACCATAGCTCGGAAGTGGATGACAATGCATGAAAATGTGAAAAAAGAAAACAAAATAAAAAAGGAGGAATTTTATAATTTTTAGTCCATAAAAAACATGGTATATTAAATTTTTTTTTCGAACTTTTTTTTCTTTACACACTTTTATTTGTTTGACCTGTTCAAAAGAAACGGAATCTAATATAACGTTACGGTACTCATCCGAGGCCTCGTAAGCAGAGAGAATAAATACACTTCAGACCCGTTAATTAATATCCATTGAAGAGCAAGACTAATTTTACAGCCACGTAATTCCAGCTTCAAATATCAAACCCAAGGATAAATTCAACAATGAATAAATGATAGTTTAAAAAACTAAAAAACACACTTTTATTGTAGTTCGAACTAAAAAATGAAAAATAAATTATAGTTTGAAAAAACTAAAAAACACGCTTTTGTACTGAATCCAACTAAAAAGTAAAAAAAATAATTCTTAATAAAGAATAAAATGATTAACGAGAAAATGAATGTCATTGGGGTAAAAGCGTGGGGTGTTCTATAAATATATCAATTGTTATAATTTATAACTTCTATTCCGAAAAGCTGAATTAGTGTAAAAATGTAGTACAAAGCACCCCATGCTTTTACCACAATGACATTCATTTTCTCGTTAATTATTTTATTCTTTATTAAGAATTATTTTTTTACTTTTTAGTTCGATTCAGTATAAAAGCGTGTTTTTTAGTTTCTTTCAAACTATAATTTATTTAAAACTTAATTGTGTGTGGACTTATTAAAATCATTAAAATTGATGTTTTTAAAGTATTATTTTAAACATTCTCATATTATAACATTCTCATTTGGCTTTTATAAAATTTTTTAGTGTTTATATATTTGATAACCAGTCACAAATTAAACTCGAAAATAATTTAATCCTATGACGCGTTGTTTCGGGGCAGTACGTCATCACTATGAAGCTGCGCCATTAAAAATGATATAAAAGCGTAGGAAGCAATCGACGCTGCGATTGGTAACCACGTTACATACTATTAATTCAAAATTTGTAAGTAAAACTAAATGTCCTTATCGCACCCTACTCAGTAATTCATCTCTTTTCAATAAGTAGCTATATTTGTGTGAGAGTAAAGGTATTTAAATAAAATATAGAGTAAAATATTGTGAACACATGCCTAAAAAAAATACGTTTGTAGTAATTTGTAGCGTATCTGAAGATGAGTTTTGTAGAATATCTTATGTAAATAAAAAAACACCCAATGTGTGTGTGCGTTTATTGCTTCATTAAACATTATCAACGAGGCAACAAAACTAAGTAGATTGTGAGAACATCTTTCTACAAAACTTCCAAGTGTTAAAGACAAGTACATTGAATATTTTCAGGAAATCTAAAAAAAAATTTCAAAATAGGTCAACAGTTCTTGTATTATTAAGGAGCAGTATACAACGAACAAAGATGGATTAATTGATGCTTATTATACTTCACAATTAGTTGTAAAAAGTTGCAAAAGCTATAATTATGGAGAAAAACAGTAATATGTGAGGGGAACTCTGAAATTTTTGAGATACGCGCAGATGATAAGTTACAAAACAAAATTAACTGGTTAATTTGAAAATACAAAGTATTTTAATTTAGTAGACGACTTTTTACTGACTGAATTCAAGTTGTTTAGTGTAGAATAGATTTTTGATAGAAGAAAAAATGGAGTTGACGCGAAAACATTATCGTGTCCCGATTTTATATGATTTTAAAGCTGGATTAAATCAAGAGGAATGCTTTCAATGGCTACAATTAGCATTTGGTCATAAATCTCCATGTCTTGCTACTGTATTCAGATGGTTTAAATAATTTTGCAATGGTCACAATTCTCTTCAGGATGAAGAACACACAGGAAGGCCGCGCCCGGGGTCTACAGTAATCCCGAATAATGTGTCTACCATACGAAAAATGTTAACAGATGATAATCACTGTACCTACCAAATGATACAGAAGGAACTTAATATTGGATCCGCAGCCATACATAAAATAATTCATAAAGAATTACATTTGAAAAAAGTAGTTTCCCGTTGAGTTCCCTATAATCTCGTGTCAGAATCATTAAGTAGTAGGGTAAAAATCTTGAAACGATCGATTTTGAGTTTTTGAAATTTCTGAAATCTGTAAATCATAACCTTTCTAGGGATATAACACATACGCCATATTTTCAATTAGAAGTATGTCAAAATGACTTTTAAAAAATCATCAACTGGCGGGCCACGCCCACTTTTGACAGATGTTTACCTTTTAAATATTCTGAAACAATTGCAAAGCCTTCTTTTTATTTATTCATACACAATTAATTCTAGATAACGGTGTAACTGTGCAACTAACTGTCAAGACTTTGGCAGGATTTATAGTCAGATGTGGCTGTTGGGATTCTAATTATAATTTTTTTAAAAAATTAACAAACCAAATGGATAACTTTTTTTTTCAAGGTAAGATTTTTTTATAAAAATTACTGTTTTCTAGAAATTATATTTTTTTGAATTGTGTTTAAAAAATGAAATTCTTCTAAATTTACTGTATGTGAATACACTGGAAGCTTACATTATGTATTCCTTTTATATTCGTGTGCATATTGAAGTGATATTTTGGAAACATTGCAAAAACATTTAGCTAAAGAGACATGCCATGACAAATTTGAATAAAGTCGGTGATGATAAGTAAAAGTTCATTTTTTTCTTGAAAAAATCTAAATATATTTGAAAAAATATCACTTCAGAATAAATATAAATGTTTCTTTGTTGTACAGACAAGTTTTTAAACTTAACTATTCAAAAGTTTCTTAATGAATGGACCTACAGATATTCAGATGTGCAATACCATTTGTCATTGCAAAAAGCAGGTTATATATATAAAGATACATAAATATCATGTTTAAAAACATAAAAACAGTTTTTTTCATTTACTGTTTCAGAAATCATTTAACCAGTTCTGAGAAACTTGTGGCCGCGATAGCCAAGTGGTCTAGGCATCGGATCGTGGCTAGCATGTCATGAGTTCGATCCCAGTACCACTGAAGACCCGCCGTGTAGGGGAGCGATGCACGTTAAATCTGTCGAGAGCTCAAATGTCCTCTCGTTGGTGTGGTGTGGTAGTTAGGAGAGGGGGGTGCCAGCTCAGGTGTCGTCCGCGTCACTTGACCATGGTTCAAAATTACGTGAACCGACTCCAAAAGCCCTCGTGTAGCTGAACAGTGGGACGTTGATATTTACTCACTCACTCTGAGAAACTTTTGAAATTTAAAAGTTTTAGAAACTTATGTTTGTATGTGAACACACAAAACACTGATGAAAACTTTCGAAATGACGTAAAATCATGTTTTCTCAAATGAACACCAAAACTAAATAGATAAATTTTTTCCCATTATATTTTTTTTTATGATGATATATGCTCTACTTTGATTTTTGTAATACATAAATGCTACAAATTCTTCTAAAATTTATACAGATTTTGTGATAATAGATGTAAATTTTACAAAATATCTCGTTAAACAAAAACTGATAAATGGTATGCATGTATTTTCTGAGAATTTTAAAACATTTTTTTTATATTTTACTTAAAATATATTGACTTGATGCTAATGTTGAATAAAATGTGACAAATACATGTTGTAATTCATAATTTTTGTGATGAAGTGACATTTCATATAAAAAATGCATTTTTCGCAAATATTTCAAACGGTTGTGTACCCGTTTCTCAGAATTGATTGAAAGGATCCTCATACAAATTTCAGTAAACATAACTGATATATAACTATATATACTGAAGTGAGATTTTAATAATATCCTCAAAATATTTTCGTAGGTGTTACTTATCGTGAAAAAAAATGACAATTTTCAAAAAATTCATAGTGATACTTTTACGTTGCATGATTTTGATAAACCTTAACAATATATTTGAAATATCTTACTTCAGTATAAATATTAAAGTCTAATTAATATTCAAACAAAATGTGAAGCCTTAATATTTAACAGTTTCTGAGAAGAAGGTGCATAGGTGTACGTGATGATATGCTGATATGTGATGATTTTTGTCGTTGCCCGTAAAGCTTGTTTTACACATAAAATTACATAAATTTCATGTTTAAAAAGATAAAAACAGTTTTATTTTGGCTGTTTAAGAAATCATTTGATCAGTTTATCAGTTATTGAGATCTGATACCTTTAAAAATACTGTTTGCATGTGCATATACAAAACATAAATGAAAACTTTCAAGAAATGTCGTCTAATTACATATTTCAAAATCCGCACTTTCACATTTTGATACATTATTACAAGGCATTCATGATGTTTTATTCTCAACTTTGATGTTTGTCATTCATCACAGATAAAACTTCTTCAAAAATTGATACAGATTTTGAGAAAACTAATGTAAATATTACAAAACCTCTCGTTAAGCGAAAACTGAAAAATGCTATGTATGTATTTTCTGGGCAATTTAAGTAAAATAGGAAACAAAAAAAGCCTTAAAATAAATATAGGATAAGCTAATGTGTAATAAAATGGGACCAATACATGTTGTAATTCACAATTTTTGTGATGAAGTGACATTTTCGATTAAAAATGCATTGATCTCCAAAAGAGGTTTTTCAAAGTGCGTGTACCTTTTTCTCAGAACCCATTGACTAGGCACACACGAAAATTTTAATGAACATAACTGATATGTAACTACATATACTGAAGTGAGCTATTTTAATATTCCAAAAATATTTCTGTAAAAGTCAGCTATCGTGAAAAAAAATAACAATTTTCAAAAAGTTCATAGTGATACTTTTACGTTGCATGTTTTTGAAAAAAATAAACAATATATTTGAAAAAGCTCACTTTAGTATAAATAAAAATGTCTAATTAATATATAGACAAAATTTTAAGTCTGTACAGTTGATAGTTTCTGAGAAAAAAATGCATAAAAATGCTCCATTTAACATTGTCGGTAGAGAGGGTACCGAGTATTCTTAAAGAAACCCTTAAATTGCTAAATAATGGTGGCCACCGCATCATTTCTAAAATTGTAATGGGTGATGAAACGTACATACCGTTGTTTGACGCTCCATCATGTCAAGAAAGCAAAATATGGGTGTTTGAAGATGATCCCAAGCCAACAATGGTGAAAAGACAACGAGCAATGAAAAAAGTAATGTATGCCGTTTTCTTTAGAAGTACGGGATTGCTCAAAGCCATCAAGTTGAAAGGACAGAAGACAGTAACAACAAACTGGTATACCACTAAATGTATCCCAGAAATTATCCAAGAACTTAATGTTAGGGGAATAATGCTTCCCCATGACAAATCATCTTCTCACACAGCCGGATTAACAGTTGAGTTTCCTAAAAAAAAAAAAATTAAAGTGATAGAACATCCATTTTATTCTCCGAATCTAGCTATATGTGTCTTTTGGTTATTTTTTAATCTAAAAAAGAACTTACGAGGACGTTGTTTTCATTCAGAAGAAGAGATTGATGTAGCTATATAGATGCACTTTTTCACAGAGGAAAAATATTTTCCCAAATTAAAAGTTATAATTTTTTTTAATGAAATCGATCTCTTTGAGGACTAAAATTAAAAGTTGTTAACGACATAAAAAAAAATGTTACAATTAAAATTCTCGAGAAAAAAAAATTCACATTTAAAATTAATGTTCGTTTACTGACTCACATGTGTTTGAAATTTCATCATTCGAAGCTGATCAATTACTTCTCTAATGTTGCTATTGAGTGATAAATATTAATGCACATTAATACTTGAAAATTTATTTGCTGCTGAAGTAACGATTACGTACGTTAATATTTTAATTATTGTATTTAAGATATTTAATTTGTATATAGCCGATTTCTTGTTTACGGCATTGCTATATTATAGTTATATAAATATAAATATACATATATTAATGTAAGAATGTAAGAACGAAAGTTTGATTAAGAAAAATAATGAATAAAAAATGTTGCGAGATTGCTTAAAAATAATCTCCCTAAAACAGTTTGGTGGTTGATTCACTTCTTCAAATTGGTAATTCAATTAAATAGCTCACAATAAAGACAAGTATCCGAGAAAAAAATTTTAAAAAATTTATATAAATAAATAGTTTTAAGTATTAGTACTCAAGTTATCCACATAAATCAAGATCTAGGAACTTTGATCAGATTGGTCGTGCTGGTAGACTACGAAATGCGATTGCTTTAAAAGCTAAATAGTTTTAGTTGACGATGTTTGATAGACAGGAGTTTATTTGGCCAAAACGTTTCAAGGATTTACTCTTTCTCAAGAGAAGCTGAAAAAAATCTCATCGACTCTTCGTGGGTGTTACTTTTCTCTTTTTACATTCTTACCCCATTGTTGGGTAAATGAAGATTCCTCCATTCGGGAAGTTCGGGGTGAACGATAGCAAATTGCTACAGTAGGATCAGCTAAAATTTAAAGCCGAGGGTGAAATCCACAATCCAGTTAAAAATAGCTACTTCATGGATTATTAAAGACCCATGCCATTCCGGGAATACAAAAAGTTTGGAAATCTGACGATTTTCCGGGATTCCCTTTATATCAGTGCTGTGAAAATCTTGTAGAGATAAGCATTTCTTCTTGTGTCTCGAAGTCGGGAGCCCATACATTTGTAAAGTCAAATCGCCACGTGGTACAATTTTTATTTTTTTAAGAGATGTAATCGTTATAGAAGTTTTACTAGCAATGGTCGGCTTTTGAATTCAGTCAAAACAAAATAATTATGTTCCATGTTTCCAAAGTGTAAATAATTATATTTCAGAAAATAATTTCATCCAAATTTTTTCGTAACAGAAAAAAGTATTTTTCAAATTCGGTTCAAATGCCGCCCCAGACATGGGGCCGGTTTGTCCGGCCCTAGAGCCGTTCGTACGCATACTGGCAATTCCAACAACTAATTTAGAACAACCACAGTATGTAATATATATGCAGTTACCTTTTCGCATAAATGATGCGCAACGCTATACAATTTGTATAGCCTTGCTGTCTCTAATTCAGAGGCATTTCAGTGTAATTCGCTAATTGTATTTTTAGCTGCTGGATAAAAAGTGTATAATTTCTAACTATGGATATGTTTGTGTAGTCGTATATTGAAGAGTTTCCAAAAGGTAAGCGCAAAAAATAATTGGATAAATATTTTGTTTTGGCGAAATTTGGTTTAACTGCATTTTTATTAGTAATACTACACGCACTAGCATGCAAAATTTAAACAAATGCATTTACTACTACATTAAAAAGACAGCTCAGTAGAAAGGTGGTGTATATGGAGTTATCAGCTCTATGACATCAGAGGAGACATAACGGTACTCGGCCCGGCCGAGGGAAAAAGTGGCAAATTATAACCAGTACATCAATCTGCAGGTGAAAGGAGACAGGAACTAGACATCGTGCAACATTGCTCAACAATTGCGTACGACAACTGGACGGCAGGTAGTACGGTTCATTGTGGTCAGAAGGCTTCAAAAAGGTGGCCTATTTGCCTATAGTCCTGGATGCTGAATACTATTAGCAGCTTGTAATGGGTCTATCCGCGAACCTTCAACTAATACTCTTGGGGTAAATTTATTTATTTTTAACTGTAAGTTCTATTGAAAATTTTCTCCTGAAGAAGAAGGCTTGAATTATTCAAATGAGTTGTTATATTTAAGTGTGGACATTTAGGTAGGCAAAGTTAGTCAAGAGTTAGTCGATGAGTAGTCTCTGGATGGTCAATTATTGCTAATTGGCGAATAAATTATAAGATTGAGTTTATTGATTACGACCGCAGGTCATACAACAAATAAGAGAATTACGGTGAATTATACCGTTGAAGTCCAAAATGTTCCAAGAGTAAGGATGTAGATTATACACACATATTAAGTATCCTTTAGCCGTGTGTGATTGCTCTTCTAATTAATGGCGTTGTGCATTTCCTACCTTTAGTTGTTAGATTTAAGTTAGTGGAATAATAAATCTGAATTTGAAACTGGTTATGGTTGATCTTTACTCGAACCCCAAACACCAACAACCTCAATTAGGTTGTTACAAGCTTCCCTTGGGCAGCATCGCTTACCGCGGTGTTAAGAACACGAAGATTGGACATCTCATCAGTGGAGTCACATTCTGTTCATTGATGAGATTCGTTTCAGTCTTAGCAACGGTTCTCAGTGGCAGTTGATATGGTGGGAGGTAAGGGCCTTGTTTTAACCCAATAACATCATGGAAAGAGACCCTTGGAGTGGTCCTGGAGTGTTTGGGGGGGGGTAAGCATTGTTTTGAGTTGACGAACGGAGCTCCATATTTTCGACAGTGTTTCGACCGGTGATCGTTATTTTGATGAGATAATCCTCTAAAACGTGCTTCTGTTCCGCGGAGCCATTGGTCCAAACTTTATTTTTATGGATGACAATGCACGTCCGCACAGGATCTCTGCAGTTGAGGAGCTTCTAGAAAGTGAATCTGCAGAATGGGTTGACCAGTTTGCTCCCCAGATTTATATCCAATCGAAAATGTGCGGGCTGCTTTGGAGAGATGCCTAGCAGCAAGATCGTATCCTTCAGATGTGACCGGACAGCTGATATTCTCCTTGAAGCGTGGCAATTTTTTCTTCAAGATGTGTTGGATAATCTGGTATTGAGAATGAACAGAGGATTTTTGTCACGCAACCATTGCAGTTAGGGGTGGTCACAGAATTTCTGATATCAATGAGGGGTAGTCATATAATTTTTAATACATTGATGAACACAAAGACACAATAAAGATAATTTCTAATAATTAAAATAACATAATAAATAACGTTATACACATTTGTTCTACTGAGTAAAATTAAACCTAATTCTAATTTGTAATGTATTAATTTATTTATCTGTTTGTTTTATGATACGTTTTAAATTTTAAAATAGATTTGACAACTCTTTCGTAACATAAATTTCCTGTTTAGAAGACAATGATTTATATTAGCAAATTATTATATTCGAAATTAGTAAGAAAATAAGTAAATTTAGATCTTCAGTCTTTATATAAGAAACATTATCAAATTTGAGAAAATATTTAATTTCTAGTTAAAGGTAGTCAGCTAATGCCACAGTTACTCTGATTCTGAAGGTGTTTTTTTTAAAAAAATCACAAGGATTAAAAATGTAATTCACAATAAAATTTTCACCATTTTAATTTTAAAACTCAAATCAAAATAACTTTAAAAAATTTTTAAAAAACCAGCAGTTTTGTTTAAAAAATAATTTAAATAAGAATAAAAGAGGGGGAGAGAGGGAAATACTCATAACGAACACTTCTTTTCTTATAAAAATTTTATTATAAAAAGAATGAATTACATCTACGAAAACATTACACAAATCAAAATGCGTTGTGAAAAAATTAAAATCATGGTAAGAACGAAGTGCAATAAATAAATAAAATAAGTTTCGATTCAAAGAAGCTTCTAGCACACCAAATTTCTTTCATCACGATAGGAAATATAAATGTTGATTGTTAAGTGCAATGAAGGTATATGTTGTCAGTCCAGCTAACAAATTTCAGTTCAGTATGATGATTAGTAACTGTGCTGCCGGCGACACCTTACTCTACCTCGTTGCAAATTTGGTAGACAGCCTTGCAGTCTTCTCCACTTCGCCCTCTTCGAGAAGCGGCGTAGTTCTCCTGGAAAGCAGCGGATTTCTGATTCTCCAAAGCATAACTAGCGGCATACCTGAAAGAACACGAAAGTTAAAATGAATTTTTAAGTCATATTAAGTCAAGCTTAAAAAATACCAATGTTTACAAAGTGGTAATGGAGATTTTAGTTAGACGAAAAGTGTTCTTCACATAACTTGAAATGGTGAATAATTCATTCTTTTTTCCTTGCCTACAACAAACTAAGGATCAAGGCATGTTTTTTTTTTTAAATTTCATTCATGCCATGACATGTGTGTATTAGTATTTGTTATTGTTGTTACCTTTTTAAATTTTATTTTTCAACATTAGAGGCCGCGCGAGAACCGCCAGAGGTTTTTTTTGTGTAACTGTGTAGTAAACATAAATAAAGTATTCTTCAAACAGTAGAGACCGATTAGTTTTCCATCGCTTCAATTATATTAGTATTATATTATAAAGGGAACTTAAAGTCCCTGACTCATTTCAAAATTTAATATAAAATCAACCAATTCGCTTATGAGAATGCGGTTTGGATCTCAAAATGCTTCTCACAATAAAAAGTTCCGTTTTTGAAAATTAAAATATTTTTGAATTTCACCCATAGATGACGCACGAAAAATGGATAATTAAATAAAAATAAATGTGTCAAGCAATGAAAATAAAGAATAAATATCGGAACATAAAGAATGTCGTAAAAAGTATAGCAAATTCGAGTTTTTGTCACTGGCATAAAAAAGAAGAAAAACTTGATGTGAAAAAACATCCCTTCTCTCTCTCTCTCCCTCTATTAAAAATTATTAATATTTAATTAGAGATCTTTTTTAAAAAAAAGTATGAGGCTTATACACTTATAGTTGTTTGAAAAACGTTTTTTAAATCGTGACTTATTAATATATGGAATAAATAGAAATGATAAATCTTTGAGTTTTTTAAATGTATTGCGAAAAATTGACTATATCATTAGTGGATTTCATACCTCAATAATATTTGGTGAAATATTAAAAGCAAAATCAATTATAGTTAAGGCGGGTACGATAAATATTTTAATAATGGTAAATATATGAATTAGGGAATATTTAATAGTAAATAAAAACTGGTATCACCAATGAAGGCTCTATGCAATCAAAAATAGCAATGTATATACACTAAGTGACCAAAATATTATGAACACCTCTTCAATACAACATTGGACCGCCTTTAATATTGAATGGGTCCTTCATGTCATGAAATCTGTGGGTTGTTAGTTGGTGGTATGAGGAATGTGAGACCCTATTCCATGAATTGCACTCTGCAATGCCTTCAGATTGGATAGCATTGGACTCAGCTTCCAGATGCCCCCTTTGATCTCATCTCATAGATTCTCAACTGGATTGAGATCTGGTGAATGTGCAGGCTAACTAAGCGAGGTCATGCTTTTTGAACCATCTGAGGACAATACCAACTGTATAACAGGGGGAGCATTGTACTGCTGAAAGTATCCATTTCTTGCAAACCACTCTATTAATATAAAATGATTCACTTGATCTGCTATAACACTTAAATACCCTTGGACATTCAGAAGTCCTTCCACACGAATCAAAGGATCCATGCAATGCCGAGAAAACATTTTAGAAGAATTAAATTAGATCATTTTATGTATTTATTTAAATAAGGATCTCTATTATGATATATTATTTAAATTTCTTAATATTGACTAGACTGCTTCTCCATAATTCTTCATGGTAAATCGTTAATTTTATTATATGTGTTTTTTTAAAATGCTATTAACAACCCAAATTTAAAAAAAAATAAGGAAAAATAAAGGAACAAAATAAGGTAAGTGAATAATAAATTCATGGAGAAAAACGTGTGTATTAATAATATTCAAGAGAGTGATTCTTTCCCATATTCATGCAGATATCAGGCGACTGCGTTAAAAAATAAGTATTTTTCACCCAGTGTTGACAGAAATTTCCATGAAACTGATTAATCCAACTGCTCATTCTTGTTCATGTCCCGAGACTCATAGAATGAGGAGATCTGGAGAGGCTTACAACTTTGCAACGTTGCGAGAAAATCGTATATTTTACCGACTCAAATTAAAATGCTAAAAAAGGGGATAATTAAGCAAGTTAAAGTACATGTATTTGTTTCATAAAATGCAATATTGTATGACGTTTTAGACGACGATCGACTAAAATGTTTGTGTCTTTTTAGTAAAAATACTCTAAACGATGATTAATGCTTATTATAAAAGATAGACATTGAATAAATATTTATTAGTACTGAATTATAATTTGCTTTAAGCAATTTCTGAATATATATATTCCAGAATACGTTTTTCAGAAATATTTGAAAAAATAAATCATTTTATTATTTTTGATTGTAATATATGCATTTCTATATAAAATTACGCTAGATTGTTTAAATTAGATTTATTATGATTTTTAGAAAATGAAAGTACTAAAAGGGCTTATCTAGCTAGCTGGCAGAAAATCTTGCTCCCCATACTTAATTTAGGTATTGGGCAAAGCCAATAATGGAAAAAAATTCCTGTCTAAGTATTGATTTTGAACCTATCTTACTAAGTAATACATTCTCAAGACGATTAAGCTAGCTTACCCTCCAATTTGAGCAATCAAATATCCAACTTCTCGACCATCACTGACGGCCTCTTTGCTAGCTTCGCAGAGGTATTTCTGAACACAACTGTTGTTGTTAGTCATGAATGCTCTGATGTAACCCTTAAGGAGTGAGGCGCTTGCTGTAGCTGCGTCTCCTATTACAGCTCTGGAACCTCTGGAAGTAGCAGATCGGGCTCGTTGTCCTAAAGTGCTCTTCAACATATCAAGGACGCTGACAAAAATATTTAAGATTTGCTTCGATGTAGCAGCACTCTCTTCGTCATTTCCAAAAATGAGTTTCACCAAAGTGCGAATGACATTCTTGGATGTTAAGAATTGAGAGACTTGTTGTTTCTTGTTGGTATCCAAGTCGTTGGATGTGAGAACATTCTGTTTGTTGCTGCTGAATTTCCTTTCGTCAAATCGAGCCGCTCTAGCACTAACAACTTGACCATCGGATTCCGCTGTAGAGGAAGACTGTTGTTCCGCTTCAAGATTTGGCAGAGCAGATGCTACTGCGATTAAAAATGCACTGACAATGACCCACTTCATTCTGCAAAAATAAATACAGAATTAAGATTGATATTTTTTTATATTGCTAAATGTTTTATTGATTTAATATAAAAGAGAAAAGCAGTTCTCTTCTTACAGAACATCTGGATCTTACTATAACTAATTTACGAAGATACATGATAGAAGAATCTGTATTTTATCATACATTTATGCTAAATCCTTCTTTTCTTGTTGTCTTATTGGTGTTTCAAGGAATATGAAAATGTAGTATTCTTTAATTAAAAACAGAATTCTAACTAATGTTTCTCGTGTCAATATTTAATATTGGATTTTTGTATCGTGTGTTCACAATTTTATAAACGCTTCTCACATTTGTGAGAAAAAATTTTGTAACAGAGTAAATAACCCATATAAAATCTATATTCTGTAGCTTATATTTTTATCCAACTAGCACTTAAATAATTTTAATTTAAATCCTTGTGTTATTGAAATTATTTTTAAGGTATTTTATTTATCTAATATATTTTTAAACTTTCTCCTAGGAGTTTTGAAATTTTGGGTTGAAATATTAAAGGAAATCTTTTTTGATAATGAAAAAAGTAACTTTAAAATATTTCATCAAAATTCAGAAGTAAAAACAAAAATTGGAAAATATAAATTAGTATCCTCAAATTAAGACTTAGTAGATAATTTGAGTGTTACGTGACGTTTTGTTAAAATCTGTCTGAGGATAATATGTAGAACTTCGCTAAAACAAATTTTAAACATTTTCCAACTATTACAAAAAGTATATGATTCATAATTGTAACAAATGTGTCCAAGAATTTTGAATAATAATAAAAAATTGAAGACAACTGGCATCTTAAACTGCTCGTGCATGTCAGAGAATAGTTGAAAATTGCATCAAGGTAAATATTATTTTTCTAATGCTCTGCAATTCAGACTTAAAATATTACAATTATCAATTACACGCGGTTATTTCAATCATGCTATGTTTACGCTGCTAGAAAATATATCATTAAAATTAACTAAAATCAAGAAAAAAATACGAATTTTAATTTTAAAATAGAGAACTAAGTGCTTTAAACTAATTTTAATGGAAACATATATTTCAATTCATTCGAGATAGGAATTATGCATTTTGAGTCCAATGTATAAATCATCTGGTTGATAGTTATTTTCCCTACGAAATATTACTTTTCTTTCAATATTTCCTTCTTATTTATGCAGAAATACTTTGTCCGGGTTTGCTACTTACTTATCCATGAATAGAATAAAAAGTACTACGAAATGATTTCATATTTTCAATTCTAGTTAATATTAATTATAATCTATGACCTTTGTGATATGCACAGAATTTTTGCCACTTGTCGAGCCTTTAATTATATATTTGAAATTTTGAAATTACCCAGCCTATTCACAAATGTTAATTTAAATTATAAAAATAATTAACTTGTGATAAAGAACATTTTTCTTTTTCCAGTATGTAGTTATATATTAAAGAGAAACAAAAAAAAAACCCAGCAATCTCTCTAAAATTAACCGGAAAATTATATTTGTATAAGATACCTAAGTTTGTGCGTAGTCTTTTTCATTATTACTTTAATTATGTTTACAAAAAATTTAAAATCACATACACTTTTAAGGAAAAACGAAGGATAAATGAAAAAATAAAACCATGTGTCTGCCTGAGCATATGTTTTTATGTCTTCATTCGTGCAATATGAAAATGAACATTTAATTTACATTTCCAATTTAACAGGCTTCTAAGATTATTAAGGAAAATTAGAAAACAATATAACATATGATATTTTTATTTAATTTTCCCATTTTTAATTTTATTCTATTTTAAAATTAAGTATCCTGAGAGAAGGATTAATATAGACAGAAGAATGTCACTAAGCCAAACAAGGTAGAAACTTACAATGGTGAGAAATGGCTGAATATGTTTTTTATTTAATAGTATAGAAGAGATTAAATCATAAGTTTTTGCGGAAGTATTTTATAATAAGGTAATTTTAATTGTGTCTTAGTTATAATAATGATACTATATATAATAGAAAAATCAATAATGTTTTACTGACAAGACAATGATTGTGGTTCATTGTCAAAGGAATTGTTGAGTATCATATTACTTAGTAACTTTTGTATACTGTAACTTTTTTTTCTGTCATTATAAAAAATCAAATCGATCGCAAAAAAAGGAGTTTGAAAACACGTCTGGTGGAATCAGGAAAATATTTTGAATGTTTATATTCCCGCACACACACAACTTATATTAATAATTACGTTGTAACTGTAAAATCCCCCCGAAAAAAAATAAACTAAGTCATGATTTCTTCTAAAACAAAACAAATTATTCAAAAAAAATTTTTTTTTAATTGTTTTAGAATGCTTTATGCAGAAACTATAATGATAGGATAGACGAAATTGCATTTTGATAACATGCCTTGTTCATCCCATCAAGGTCAAGATATAAAACAATTTTTTCGGATGACTGACTAAGAAAAGTTCTATGAATAAAAAGACACGCAAACTGAAGAAAGAGATAAAATGACAATAAATTGCTCGCATTTCCTGTAGCTATGCTCCAGTTGAGAACTCTTGTCTTTTCGTTTATCAATGCTAAGATTTTTAAGGAGTTTGTAATGCGCTGCTTGATCTTGTAAAGAAAAGGGGAAACACCTACTTTTATGCATCATAATCACAAGGAAAGTTCTTTTTATATCATCTGTAGCGATGTTAGAAAGGAACAAAAGAATTCGAAGGAATATTTTTCGAAGTACCTGAAATATCAGCTTTAAAAGCTGTAATCTACAAGCAAGTATGATACAATTTTCCGAGATATATATTTGTTGAGAATTTAAATCATTTTACCCTATAAATGTAATAACTTCTCAATTATAGATATCTTTTATGCGCTTGAATTTCCCGTAGTCTCTAAGTCCTTGGCTGGTGTTTTGGAAAATGGAGCTTTTTGAGTATTTTTAACCCTTTTTTTCATAGAGGAATTTGAAGTATTCTTTTTCCAATAAAAAACAAACTTTTGTTTCAATTAAGATATTTTGCCCAAGAAAATTTTCGTTTCTTCGTGTCAATCTGAGAATGAAAATACTGAGCCTAATCGAAGAAATATACCTTTAAAAGTGGTTTAACTTTCTAAAATAAGACAAGTACATAAGAAGTTCTCAGATAATGAATTCATAATATTTGAGCTCAAAATAATGTAGTCATTTTATTGAATTTCGAAGAAAAACTATTAATGAAAGATTGGAGCACAAACAACATGAAATTAGTTTTTAAAAAAAATAAACTTCTTATATATAAAAGAAATCCTCCTTTAAGTCCTATTAAATTTTCTTCGAACTATTTAACGCTTGTTTCAATCAATTAGGCTATTAATTTAGTTTAAAATACTTAATATTTAATTCTTGATATATTTCTTATACATTATTTAATACGTATTTTAATTTCAAGGAACACGCATATAAATTCAAAGGGGATATAACATCAGAAGAATATATATTATGATAAAAAGCTCCAGACATTGCAACTTAAAAGGTTGAAAACAATGGTAAAAATATAATTTGCAATATAAAATCAGCTAGATTAATTCAGAATACTGTGGAAATAAATTTTACATAACTAGTTCTGGTTCAAACTTAGACTGTATTAGAAAATTTTTTGATTTTTATTCAAATGGCATTCTTTTTGCTTAGAACAGAAAAAGACTTCTTGTGTGTAAGCAGTAAATTTCTACGGGAAAGGGTGAAGACTATTAGTATACTTTACAGGTTCAGATGAGTCATGAGTGTAGCCTATCATGTGAGTCTTGAGTAAGATAGTGCATTCCTTTCTTACCTCACCCCAAATCACAATGCAAGAGATCTTAGATTTTCACGATAATGATATATTTGATGACGGGCTGCCTATCTGTGCAACTGAAGTTGAGGAAATTGTTGATTTGTCAGGGCCTATAAATAGTGATTCTAATGCAGCAAATTGATATAATGAAACACCTACTAAAACTGTTAACTTTTCTAATATTTTACATTGTTTGGAAAATGCGAAAACACACCTCTCTCTTATGTTGCTGGATTTAAATGATGTAGTATTTTCTTTTCTGCATGATGTCAAAGAACTCTTGCGAGTCGTGAATGAAAAAGATTTTCAAGCATCTTAGTCATTATTTTAAAATTTCCAAATAAATAGCACGTAATAGTTCATTAATAGCATTTTTGGCTGTTGAGTAAAAAGCATGGGATTTCTAGAAATGGATATTTTTTGCGTATGTGCTTATAGAATTTCCAAAATGTAAGGTCAAAGAATTTGTATTTTGTTCAGACCCCTGTTTAACGAACAAAATGCTTGGTCCCGATGAATTCGTTAAAACGAGGTCCGACTGTCTATATATTACCATCACATCAGCAAAACTTTATTAAATGTAAAAAAAGGGATGTAAAAATACAACAAAGTTTGAATTCCGTATTTATCGAAAGGAATCTGCAAAAAACGAAACAATTAACATTGACTTTGAAATAAATAAATAAAAACTAAAAATCTTAATACAAGGCTTTTAACCTAAGGATTTCTTTCTTTGTCTCCTTTTGTATTCGTTTCACGATCCCCTTGAACTTGTATATATATCCTTATTTCGCCTCCCCGTTAAAAAAAAACAAAACCTGTTGCGCATCATTCTCAAAGGTCAAGACGAATCCTGGAACTGCAACACAACCTGACCTACGATGGAAGAATTCTTGAAAAGTAGGTCATCTACCTAAGGTGTAAATAAAATCGAATACGAATTCTGTATAACGTTCGTTGTTATTATTAAAGTTCAGATTTTTAAACATAAAAAAATAAATTTTTATGAATATTTGCAATACCTAAAGAGTGAAGGAAATAGGGATATACTTTTTAACAAGTGCTATTTTTAAATAGCCAAAACAATTGCCTACATAGACATATGTTGTGCATTGCATTGAAAATTCAGAAAATAATTTTTCATCTGGAAATGTATTGTCCTAGTTTTTAAATAAACTTCGCCCATATGTATGCTCGATAAAACCTGAAACGGAACTATTTTTTGTGTGTAAAATATTTTTTTTCTTATATTTTGATATGTGTCGGTCGTAAAAAGAAATAACAGCGCGAACTTAGTTTTAAAAAAATCAATGAAAATTGAAGCAAACAAAAGGGCAAAGGGAAGCAGGTACCTGTGTTCAATGATAAAGTTAAAAGATGTTTTCGCATTTAATATACAAGATCAAAAAGTTCAAGCTCTTAAATACCATGTATTTAAATAAATTTTACAAACCTCGTGAAGTGAATACTTTAATTTGTCAAGAAATAGTCCTCGCAGATAATTCTTACAGGAAAAACTTTCTATAAGAAAGAATTAATTACCGACTAACTGTGTACAGTTATTGAAATGTTAAGTATAAAAATAAATTTTGCTATTTCGTAAAACTCCTGTGAAAATATATACTAATTGAAGACTTATAAAAAAGTTATTAAATTCAATATTCAAGTTCTTATATTTTTCCAATTCCATTTTACTATTTGATTTTTCATAAAAGCAATTGCTGTTTTTTTAAGTTATTTAATCGATAAATCTTTGACCCATTACAAAATCCATATTTTTTTTTAAACATTATAAATATTTATTCTGATGCCTAAACAGCTACTATTGTTTGAGTTAACAGTCCTAATACAAAATTAAAACGCAATCTGTTTTAACTTACTTTTCAGAAATTAAAAAATATCTTGATTCGCGCACGTGACACAACTAATCTCGACCAGTTTTTAGAAAAAATTACTTCCCAAATTATTGCTAATACGTGCCCCAACGTTAATTGATTTATTAATAAACAAAATAAATTCTCTAAAATTCATTGCTATCATTTTTATCTTACTGCATTTTTGATTCCTTGATGCTTTTATGCAGAACTTTTAACACTTTCACAATTGTGTATTCAGTATTTTTAATAATTCATTAATTACCAACTAACTTAGCAATACGCTTGTCTTTCAAACTTTGTATAACAGGTCAAACAAATTGGGGTTACAGAAACCCCAATTTGATTGACCTGTTATAAGTTTCTTAAATAGAAGGTCATGTCATCCCAATATGAAATTACACATTTAACCACGCATATCAGTAAATAATTCTGAAGGTGGGAAATCCATGTCCTGTTACATTTTTAACTGTAACACCTATGGCTCAAAGTATGTCCCTCCATGACGAAATCACAGTCTGTCATTCTATTAAGCCATTTTTAATGCCATTGACCTACATGTAAGGCCTTTGCCATACAATTTAGGGATTGACTGATTCCGTAAAGAAACAGGACCCTCTACTCAGACTGAAAATTCAAATTTCCCAAAAGAAGTTAGTAATATCTCCATCCAATGCCCTCCATTATAAAATCTATTTTTGTATGACTAGAGGCTCAAACATTTTTCAAGTTTGCATGTGAAATCTCGATTTTAATGGCAGCATGACAGAAATATAGATTTAGAGTGCAGATAGATTATTCATGCAGTGGTTTTGCAACTTAAATTTTATTTGTTTTCTTGCTTTATACTCATATTTTATTTCTGTTAGATAGATTTAAATTAAAGTGTATGGCTTCGAAGCACTAGTAAGGATAGCAAGCAAAACAAACATTTAATCTAAAATTTTACCAGTTAAGATATTTTATTAAATTTTATCAAGAAACAGAAAAAATATCTAAATAACTTTACAGTTTTTTTTTTCATTTCTGCTTTTCAAGAAAATTATTCGAATTCTTCACGAAAGAAAATGATTTTTTCAGGAGGACTTAGTCTTTTTAAATTTAGATTTGTAAATGAGCAAATGGTTGTAGCTAAATTCGTTTGAAATATTTATCTTC
The DNA here is from genome assembly GCA_019973975.1 of Trichonephila clavata. NCBI lineage: Eukaryota > Metazoa > Arthropoda > Arachnida > Araneae > Nephilidae > Trichonephila > Trichonephila clavata. The sequence goes on along the minus strand of BMAO01004360.1, from coordinate 135,511 downwards.
TTACATAGAACACTATCTTATATTTCTTTTAAAACTAGGCTCATAAAACTATCATTAACAAAATCTTAAGTATATATTTGCAATTTGAAATATTCCGTCGCATTGTAGGTCTTACTCTTTTGTAAAAAGAATGTAGTTCAATACAGGATTCAAATCCATTAAATTGTCGCCTTTTATTCTTTTCGTATATCTGAAAGTTGCAAATGAAAAATATATTTTTATTTTGAACAAAATACGATAAAAGGTTCATTAAAGTTTAAAGAAATCATTGTAGCTTGAGGCTCTTTTGAGTGATTATTTAAAAATAAAAAACAGCAATAGAAGCAATGACCTCGAATCGGAATTTATTCTGCATTTCGAGAGAAAAAAACAAGAAAATAAAATGCATGAAATTTATTTTAAAATTCCTCTGAAAGTCTTCTCACAACATTCAAATTGCATTTCAAGGTCACATTGAAATTTCGTATGACCTGAAAAAGTAAAAAGAATCAAACAGGAACTAACATCAAACGGTGAATGTTACCCAGCTCTGGTGCACCGCAGACATTGGTTCTAGATGATTGCGTTCACCTTTTCTGTTGTTTTAGCAGTCATACAAAAGCAAGAATTTTTTTTTTAAAAAAGATAACAGATACTTCCTGCACAAGTTCTAAAGAAGTTTCGCGCATCACGAACATCGTTCTGTTTTAATTACTGTTTGCTAAAAATAGTTCATTGAGCTTAAAAATGAATTAGCCAAGTAACAGTTAAGAGTTAATGTTTATATTAAAGTAATATAAATCGTTATAAAAGCAGGAATTCCAATAGAATTTCTTGATACTTCAATTAAATTATTTTGGGGTGTTGATTTAATTTCTGCATTTAACTGAATGTTATAAAGATTGTACATTCATCGCATTTGGTATGAAAATAATATAGAATTATACACATAAAATATTAGACAAACTATTTCCAACTCATTTTAGTCTTACGATACTTTGCAGTAAAAAAAAATATTTAGTAGCAAACATTTTTTCTTTTGCTAAAATGTTAGAAAATTTGTTAGTAACATTCCTATTCACTTCTGTATAACATTTTTGCTTCTTTTTTTCAAATTTCAAACCGTTACCTGAAATAGTTATGTTAGCATAAAATGACTTATTTTAATTACCGAGATGATAACTATTTTCCATTTATCGTTTTCTCTTCTAAAAAATATCCGTTACTCTTTAGATTAATCCTAAGTGTACTTTATATCCATTGAAAATAAAAAATTAAAACGGACTTATTTCATTATAATGTACATAATTTTTCAAATTTATGTTTATTATAGGAAGCCTTCACAGGGTTTTCAGAAAAATTATTCAGATTTGCCTTTGTCTAGAGAGAATAATTAGGACAATAAACATATAATTAGATAGAGTGGCAAATAGTTTTGTTATACGTTAGAGAATTCTTTGCTTCCTGAATTGGAATCTGAATTGGTCTTTAGTTAGAGAAACGTTTTTGAATGAGTAGCAGGGCTTTGTTATGGAAAAAACCAAATCTCATGGATTTTTAGGATGTTGTGTTCAATATACTGAGAGTAATTTTATTTCATTCTATAAATGAAGAGTATCTTTTAAAAAACTACATCGCTGGTATGAATACAACATTTTAGTTATACACAGAGATCCCAATCCAATAATTTTCTATGGTTTCTTTCTCAATAGTTCAGATACAATCACTATAAATCGTACAGAAATACGGTTACTCAAAAGAACAACTTTTTCATTAGTTCAAGAAAAATACAACTGCATTAACAGATTGAATGAAAAGAGAAACCGCTTACGAGAGTAACAATACGTATGAAATATTAGATTTTAATTCATAGTAATCGGTTGAGAAAGGATGCATGAAATAATGCATTATATTATAAAAAAATAATCTTTTTGAGAAATTTTAAGAAGATAATTATAACAAATTACTTAATTACTTGCGTTAAATTATTTTAATTTTTAGAAGCTTTGTTTCCGTTGCAAAGTTGAAAATTTCTGCAACTATGAATTTTCTAATTTTTTTGTTCTATCTTAGAAATCTTATTTTTGTACATGAAGATGCCTTTAGTAAAATTTTGATAAAGTACTTTTATAAAAACGTATTTTGTTAAATCTAAATTATTTAAGGAAAAATTATTCAGGTCGGGTGACAAATTTGAGGTTGAAACAATTATAAATTGAAAATAATTTGAAGGTTATATTCAACTTGTATATATGAAAATAATATGTACTTGAAATATAAACAGAACTCTGAAGATATTTTTAAATACGATAAACGATTCTTATGCCGATATTGTTAAAAACTGTGTATCTTTCACACACACAGGAAGTGCTTTTAAAAACAATTATTTCAAAAGATACGATGAAGCATTATTGAGAATAACTATAATACAAGACTACTTGTATAACTATTTGTGTCCATTTTATATTAAGTTATAAAAATACAGATGCATTTTAAAACATAGTAAGAATACCTTTTTCATTTTTATCAGCAAACTGTTTTCTTAGTTTTACTTTTTGTGATATAATTTTTATATGCTTCTCATAGAAACATCTCTCTCTACTTGTCTTCTCCCTATACTGCCGATAATGTTGTTTTCAGCTTATTGCCAAAAGGCAAGATTTGCAAAATATATTTATCCTATAGATATTTAAATAGTGTAAATGAAACCAAGATAAAGTTATTCATCCTACTTTTCCCAAATAAGGAGTATTCGACTTAAAGTATGCACATCAGAATCAAATAAAAAAATTAAACAGTGACCAAGTACATTAATATCAAAAAGATACTTTTGGTAAAAATAAAACACCATTAAATTTTAAATTAAATTCATTTTCTATTAAAATTGAGCAATCAATTGAACCATTAAGTATATAATAAATACCCAAATAACCCCAGTTAACATGAGAGTTGTTATCAATGGAAAGTATCCATAATAGATAGGGCCCAAACTTACCTTAACTGCAATGACGGTTCTAGGTGAAGAAGACAGAAGTAGCAAGACTCGTAAGAAATAAGGTTGTCCGAGAGGTTTTATAGAAGATGAGGAATGCTCTCAGGGAATCCGCTTGTCACGTGTTACCTGGAGCAAGTTGAGATCACGTGACCAACTTCAAACACCCGGAAGTCGATCCACCCTAAGTCACGGGCGAGAGGAAAAGAGGTGAAGATCGTGGATGCGTCTCCATTTGAATTCAAGACAAACCATTTGGATTCAAAAACTATCTATAGAATTCCGATTTAGTCATTTTAGTTCGATTTTTTCTTCTTCTTCTGACTCATCTATTGTTTAAACGTTATTCCCTCTTCTTCCCCAACAGGGAATATTTCAGAATGTAAACAAGAAAGAGATTTCTGAATTTTACTCCTTGTGTATGTGTTTTGGGTAAAAGGGGTTACAATGGGACCAATTTAATGAATTAAAAGTTAGTTCAGTTTTTTATATTAATTAAAGAATCTTATTGAATTAGTTGTCTTATTCTGGAGAAAGAATCAGAAGCATTGTCATTGAAACAAGAGAAAAATTTAACCATGTCTTTGGAAAGGCATTAATCAATGCAATCAATTAATTGAATACACTGCATATGTGCTATCATTCCTGACTAACATAAAATCTTAATATATTTCAAATATTTGAAATATATTTCAATGAAAGGCTAAATTTGGAGTTTTTATGAAAATGATAGTGATGAAATGACTGAAAATTGGAACATTATATGTAAGACATTAGTTCTATATAATTAAGGCCTCAGAGACTCACAATGACTCAACATCAATCGCCTCAAATTTAATGGGACAATTATTTCTATTGATTATTTATGTTAACTTATTATTACTTTATCTCCTGATTTCACACTTCATAGCAATTATAAAAATTTTAGAAATTACAATAACTATTACGAATGCCATTTTGTATAAGCAAAATATCCTCACAAAGCCATTATCATCTTTGACCGTACTTCGTTCAATAGGAACCAACTGTGCGTGTTAAACTGCTAGTAAAAATCACATTTGAGTTTTATTCGTGTTGTAAATAAAACGAACATTTTAAGTTTATATTTTTTGTGACACAGTCAGTTTACGCAATTGGGAATTTTATCCATATCCAATTATAATTATTATATACATGGAACTCTATGAAAAGAACTCAATTGTAGTGTTCTATATTGAATTTTAAACTGACTATATTTTCTTCGAAAAACTAACTAGAAAATTTAAGACATTAATAAAACACTTTTTAACGCTGCTTGTTTAACAAGCGAGTTAGCATTTTTTTTTTGAATTTATAATACAGTAGAATGTCGTTTATCCGAACGTTTATTAACTGGAGCGTCAAATATCCGGACCTAAGTCCGAATACGTTTTCGAACAGTGCAATGCTCAACAGTTGTTTCGCGTGAGGCCAAAAGTGACGGGAAACCCCAAGGTGAGAGATATTTGGGGAATTTCAGTTGTGTGATTTAGTAAACATCTGCGCGGAATATTAGGTCAGTTTGTTTCCAAGTGAGGGGGTGTATACGTGCTCTTTTGTTGACGTAGAAACCTGGATGGCATGCGATGCAGAAGACTGTGGATTTCAAATGCAAAATGATGACGAGATTGTGACTTCCATGCAAGAAAAATCCGACCCTGTTGACGATGAAACGGACGAAGACGAGAACAACAACAACTAAAGTAGCAAATGCTGACGCGTATTTTGCGTTAGAGACAGCGATGGAGAGGTACGAACAGCAGTCAAAGAGTGCTGTCCTACTCAACTACCACTGCTGAAGAAAACCTGAGAACTTGCATTGAAAAAACGAGGGTGTACAATGGTACAACGAAAAATAAGTGATTATTTTCCCCAATCAAGGTAAATGCGACGATTTGCACCTATTTTGCTTTTTCTTCAAGCACATTTCCAGCATAAGATGATTTTCAATATTTGTATAGTGTCCAGTATCATATACTGCATGGATCGCATTCGGTTTTCGGTTATCCGAACAATCGCGTATCCGGGCGGTGTCCGGTCCCAATTGATTCGGATAAACGACGTTCTACTGTATGTGTATTATCAATAGGATAAATCTCAGAGGTCAAACAATTTAGACAATCGCAGCATCATAATATAATAAAAGTTTTCTTCGTTAAAAATTTAACATATGTAAATGAATCATTAGAGTCTTCGCCAAATAAATCTCACAAAAAAATATATCCAAAATTTTTTTTGTTACAAATAGATTAGAAATCAGTAGCTAATCAAAGTGTTCTGTAACTTTTGATGATATTTATAATACAACAAAAGAGAAGTGACATTGCTATTAAATTCGTGCACTGGCGCGTGTGTATGTGTATGAGTGTGTTGTGACTTTCTGTTACCCTTCCATATAAATACAGTAATGTTTAGAACTGCTTATACCTAGACTTCTTTCATTGCTATACTTTTCATCCTTGTAACTTGATGCCAAAAAATTCACCCTTTCTTATTACGGCTGCAATGAGATTTCTATTATACTGATCATCTCGATGGAATTTTTTATCCTTTCACAAATCGGGAGAAAATTTATAAAGGAAAATTCATGAAGGTGACATCCCACGTCTCATTGTCTTCTGATAATTTTGTTGACTTCTTTTTTATTTCTCTAGAAACATATAAAACATGAAGAAAACAAAAACATTTCAAACAATAAAAATTTGCAACGTTTAATATTTTCATTAAAAAATTGTCACATTTTTTAGGTTTCTTGATCTAGTGTCTAATATTTGTTTATTTTTTCACAAGAGCTGAAAAAATTTAAAAGTTGATACTCATGTACTTTTTCAATACTGTTTATAGCCTCCAATACTTTATTTTTATCATATTACATTTTGGTTTTTTTTACTATAGATATACGTAACTTCTATAGTAATACATATTAGCAATAATGTATTATAAAAGTACATCTTCAACTTTTTTTAAAGCTTATGTCGTGATTGCTTTATTTCACGATGTGTCTTTTAATGTGGAAGTACTGTTTCAAGGGTAAAGGAAATAAAATAAAATCATATTTTGTTATTAGAACCCAGAACTCAATTGTCAAGGCACAGATTTTTATATAATTTTACATTCTCTTCTTAGTAATATTTGGAACTAAATTAAAAATATATTTTATTTAGTTAAATTTATTCCACACATGTTGACTAAATGTAATAAAGTAGTTTATATTGTAAACTATATACCTCTTTAGAAAAGTTTATTAGTGAAATAAAAAGCAGTTTAAGTGAATAATTTTTAAGTTCCAGTAACTACTCAGCAATTTTAAAACTTTTTTTGTTTTTTTAATGTTTCTTTTTCGTTTTAAATTGATGGACAGGAAATTTCAATTATGCATATTGAATGTACTGTTAGAGTATATAAAAATTTACCACATATGAAGAAAAAGAAAAAGGGATGTATTTTGATAGTTTATTATTTTTATTTTCGTGGTGAAAATTTATCTATTCATTGCTCTTATTGGCACGAAAAATATATACCGAGCTATAAACATTTAAACATTCCTAAATGTTTTAGTTAAAAAATAGAGATTTATTAAAAGTTCTGCATCCATAAACCATTAACAAAGTGTTATATACACAAATCATTAAGGAATATATTTGGCAACGCGAGAGAAGTTCCTTTTTATTTATTCAGAAGAAAGATATATGTACACTCGGACCCCGTTCTACCGAACCCCTATTTAACGAATTTCTCAATTTACGAATTTTTCTACTTCCCCAATTAAAATGAAGGCAAAAAACCTATTTAACGAATAGTAAAACCCGAATTAACGAATTATTTCAACAGTTGAAATTTTTTTTATTAGTTTTTATTTGAAAAAGAAAGAGATTTTTAATTTCAAATGACGTATCTTTTTTATCCGGATCAGAAAAAGGCTTTTCTTGTTCGCAGAAAATTTCGATAGAAAAGGGCGCAGATCGTTACTAGATTTTACAGGTGCAGATGAGTCATCAGTATAACCTATCATGTGAGTCTTCTCAGTAGGACAGAAAAAAATCCCCCCCCCCTTCTTTTCTCATCAAAATCTACAACGTGGGGGGTATTTTAAAATTTCAACGATTATATTACACTTGCCGTTAGCCACCCACTTTGCTGGGTATTTCATGATGTTATATATATATAACGGAAATATTTGTCTATTACGCCCCTTAATCCCTCCAACGCTACTTGGGGGGGCTATTTTCATAAAACCCATCTTGTAGCTGATCTCTACTCTATGAAAGGAATCTATTTATTAAATTTAAAGACTGCGCGTCTAATAGTTTAAAAATGGAAATAATTATCTATAACACCCCCTAAGCCCCCGCAACGTCCCTTGAGGGTCGACTTTCACCAAACTTATTTTGTAGTGGATCTCTACTCTATGAAAGGAATCTGCTTACCCAATTTCAAGATTGTACGTCAAGTAGTTTAAAAATGAAAACGATTATTTATAACGCCTCTTTATCCCCGTAACGCCCCTTACAATTCGAATTTCGCAAAAAAAAAAATGCGTTCTTAGCGGATCTCTACTCCATGAAAGGAACATATTTACCAAATTTCAAGTCTGTAGGTTGAATAGTTCCGGAGATATCGGGATTAGTTAGTCAGTCAGTGAGTCTCTTTTCTCCTTTATATATAGAGATTTGAAGCCTGTCTGTTTCACTAAAATTGAGGACATTGTTGATTTGTCGAAACCGATGAATAGCGATTCTGAAGCAGAATTTGATAATGAAACTTCTCTCAGAACTGTTACATTTTCAAATACTTAACAATATTTTTAAACTGTGAAAACACACTTAATGCAGTATTTTCTTCTCTATATAATGACGAAATAGAATTCTTTTTGAGTCTTTCTGTCCCGATGAAATCGTTAAATCGGGGTCTGACTGCATAATAAATTATATTATTTAATGAATAACTTTTTTTAATGACATAACATTAGAATGCTATAATTAATCAATTCTAGGTTGAATAATTGATAGACACTATTAGCATGCTTTATGAACTATTTTTAACTCGGTAAAATATATATTTATAACCAAGTAACTTAAATTAGTTACGCATATAATTGTTGCACGAAAGCAACACAAAATAGTAAGTAATTCAGTTCAAATGAAACAAGAAAAATGTAATTCGGGATGACAAGTTATTAAAATTTTTTAAATATTTTTTATAATTTAAATATTAATTTTTTCGTGAAATAATATTAATGCCAATCATCAATTCTGTTTAGATTTCTCTATAACTTATGTCACCAACTAGCTTTAAATGTCAATCTGTCTTAAGTTCCAGGCGAAAATATGGATAAAACGCGTAAGAAAAATACGTGTATTACTTTTATTAGCAAAAAATGTTAAACACAAATTATCACTTTACAATTTTGCCTCCATTTAAATTTTTAAAAAACATTTTCAATTTTAAAACTAACTATTTTTTAAGCTAATTTTTATTTCAAATCTTTCAAACAAGTAGAATAATTTGAAATAAAAATTAAAGTAATAAAAATAATGATATATATATATATATATATATATATACATATATAATTTTATTTTATTTTAGAACTAATCGTAAGGCAGTATTATATACCGCACTTTTCCTTATAATTAAATATGTAATGTTTTCTTTCTATTTAATATTGTTCATCTTAAAGGCCTCTTAGTTACAAGCTTAATTTTCAATTAATTAACTTTAAAATATGTGCTACTATTCAAGTTTTGAAATTTGGGAAAAGCCTCTGAACTAGAGGCCAGCCGCGGCAGCCGAGTGGTCTAGGCATCGGATCGTGGCTTGTATGTCATGAGTTCGATCCCAGTACCACTGAAGACCCGCCGTGTAGGGGAGCGATGCACGTTAAATCTGTCGAGAGCTCAAACGTCCTCCCGTTGGTGTGGTGTGGTAGTTAGTTGCCAGCTCAGGTGTCGTCCGCGTCACTTGACCATGGTTCAAAATTACGCGGACCGTCCCCCAAAGCCCTCGTGTAGCTGAACAGTGGGACGTTAATATTCACTCACTCACTGAACTAGAGGCCTAGTACCGCCGTATCAATGATACGGGCCTCTCAAAATGCAGAAACAAGAAATCGTAAAATGTTAAGGATCTCCAATAAAGGAATTTTGATACATGGCCCTCTTAGGATAGCTAAGGCAGTGCTCTCGATATTGAATAGCTTTTGAATGCCATGCAGTTTAATCATCTAAAATAAGGAGGTAGATTCTACTCTTTAACTTAAACACTATTCGCCAACTGCATATTTTTTCATAAAAGGAAAAAGACATTTTTTCAATGTATTTTTAGATAACTGAGACAGATTTTGAAATCTCCGTCACAACTGAAACTTCTTTTCAATTCATTTGTGACGAGTAATCCTTAGATTTCGATAAAAAAAAAAAGGTTACGCGCATGAATTAATTTGCCTAATTAATATAAACTGATAAATAATTAGAAATAGGAAATTGTAAGATTTTTTTCAAAGCATGTAATTGTGCATTTACACAAAAAATATATTAACCCTTTAACGTATGCGCTCGTTAATTGGATCCTACTAAACCATAGGTTCCCAAACTTTTTGCCTCATAGACCCCTTGACAGGTTTTTCAGTTTGGGGTAGACCCCTACTTACCTAATATAAAATTTGTGCAAATTTATCAACTTAAATGTGTTTTTGACAGCAGGTATAGAGCTATTTACTTTAAAAGATTAAAGTTTTTAAATGTAGTGAAGTATAAAAGAGTTTAAAACTTAAGAAAATACATGTTAGTTAATTTAATTAGTTAGTTAATTAAATTAAAATTTAATTAATGCATAAAATAACTAAGCAACAAACAAATTTTTTTAGGAGTGAGGAATCTAGGGATGCAATAACAAATTTTCAACATTTGGCATCAATCTCTCTCTCTTTTATCAGGTTTTAAAACTAAATATATTTCCTCGGTTAATAATGTCCAGCATTTTCTTCTTTGTTTTGGAGATTGGCAAGCTCACTGAAATTCCCTATCGAAAAAACAATTAAAAGCTTTCTCAAGATTATCCATAACATATAATGAATAACAGGTATATCTTTTTAAAGCTAAAATTGTTGACATCGTTTGTAAACTTTACTTTAAGATCTTCGTTAGTTAAGATCCTAAAGCTTAAATCTCATAATCTGACTTTTTTTTTTCAAAGTGACCATATCAATTCATTGTTTACTCTAATCAAAACATTATCAAACCTAGTTTTAAAATCTAAAAAAAGGGCATTTAAATGTTGGCAAAATTATTCTTCTTTAGCTTAATTCTGGCAGGAAATGGAATTTGTTTTAATAAAATGTATGCTGTCGCTTTGTAACTGCAATTAAACTTCATTAAATTTAGTAAATAAATCTGTTAAATAGGTAAGTCTAGTTTCCACTTGATTAAATTTCCTTTTATTATTAGTCACGATCTGGTTTGATGAGAGCCACTATCGTAGACCCCCGTTTACATCTCATGGACCCCCAAATTATTTTTTGGCTGCTGTGGACCCTTGCAGATCGTTATAGACCCCTGGGGGTCTATATGGACCACTTTGGGAATCACTGCACTAAACAATCCAAACTGTCCACACTTGTGATAATTCGAATGGTGTCGTATTTTATATTGCTGTAATTTTCCCACTCGAATATAAACGAGCGCCGTCTGCACTCGTGAGACTGACTGCGATCGTAATTTCGTAAAAATATCGGGCAGACCCAAGTTTTTTGGAATCTTACGACTAATGGAACGTCATTTTCCCTGTTTTGTTCCACCAAGAAAAGAACCCCTCGAGATACTGCGCTGTGCTAAAAGTAATAGCAATGGGAAAAGAAAAGGGTCGTTAGATGCGTAATAATAATTGCAATGTTCGGCTATGTGCTGCACCTTGTTTCCAAATGTATCACACAAAAGAAAATTTTGAATATTTTATTAGAAATAAATACTACTATTATTATTTATGTTGAAAAAGTATAAATAAATATCTTTACTAATAAAAATGGATTTTTTTGAAACAGCAATTTGAAAAGAATGATAACAAAAGTCGATAGAAGTGCAAGATTGCAATATTCGACTCTTTTCTGCAATGTGGATCAAAATCCAAAATTAAAATAAAAAATTTGATTAATTCTGTTTTTTTTCCAAAACAAGGTTCTAAAATGTTTTTTCTTAAATAAACATATTATTTTCTTTTTCCCGTTCTTTCAAAAAAAAAAAAAATGTGTGCGTTAAGGGGTTAAATGCATAATATCTCTGAAAAATGTAAGGGACATTTATTGGCATTCAATTTTAAGATGCGTTATTTATAAATCACTTGAATGTTTCATTGACACTTTGAACATCATTAAACATAAAGCGTTTGAATGAATTCGATGTGAAATGTGATAATATTACTATATTTCTCAAGAGATCAATCACAACCAGTGAATGACATGAATTAAGCAGTTAGATTAAATCCAAATATCAACAAACGAGAAGTTAACATAATTCTATTTCATGATAATGTGATTTCAGCTCTATTTATCCTTTTAGTTCTAAATTCATTCAATCTCTACATTCCTTTATTTTAATTTCATTTGACAATTCTTTCGGTTTACTCAAGAAGCAGCTCGAAAGGAAGAAATTATTACAGAGTTCTAAGCGAAAGGAAAGGAGCGCAGCCACAAGTGTCCGAAACTTCTCACGAAAGCTGAGCCGTAAAAATTAACCACACATAGAGACATGACCTTGCACCGCAGACGCAAGAAACTGTGTCAAAAGGACACAAGCTTTTCAATGCTGTCGTATAATAGAAACTAAAATCATTCTTCTCTTTGTCACTCGATCATATATCACTAATGATTTTGATCCGTTCAACATAAAAAATAGGTTGCTTTTAATCAGCAGGGATTTATCTTTGACCATAAAGGTGTTCACCAAATTTTTCGAAAGCGGTACGAGCTTATATTATTACTTAAATAAACAAACAAACTTATTAACCTTTTCATTTCGTGCGGTACAGGTTAAGTTGCATCCAAAAGATGGAAAGATTCAAGTAATTTAATTATCGATTCAATGTGTTACAGAAGAATAGCAGCTTATTATTCACACAATTTAATATAAAGAAATCTTTAACTGGATTTTATTGCAAGAAGTTACATAAATATGAATAAAACTTTTTCGCCGCAAACTATAAAATTGCGATTTTAAACATTTTTATATTACTAGCGTTAGTGGACTCGATATTCTTTTATTGTATAAATTTTCAGGTACATTTTTTTAAATATGAGAATATAATTTCATTACTTCAGAGAACACTCTCGATTTTGATTCATAGAAATATTTGTGCTACTTTTCTAACCAGATTGTTATTTCCCTTTTGAAAACTTCCTCTAGCTTCTTCAAATTTACAATGACTGTTCTTATTGGACAATTTCATGCATTGTACAGTTCTATAGAAATTTGAAATTCCAGAACATTTTAAGAAGAGTATATAATTATAATTTTATTAAATTAATGCGCAGAAAGCTTCATTTATATAAACAATTATTTTACAAAATTAAAAATTTCTATAAAGTAATCCAAACGAATCGATTTTTACAGGTCTCAATATAACTACTTTGAAATCTATGGATGTTCCCTCCCCCGGATTTTTTCATATATAATACAACAATATTATTACACTTCTATACTATTATACTGTTTTATCGATTTACAGTTTTACAAGAATGATTAATTGTTTTCCCCGCCTTTAAACGATAGCGAAAACTCTATCAATGTTTTATTTTTATATTTCATTCTAGAGGCATCTTCTACCTCAATTTTCAAACGTTATTTTATCTCTTTGATGCAGTGATTAATTTGAAAACATTGATAATGATTAATTACCGGAATCCCCAATAGAATAAATAAATTTATATTATTTAGTTCATTTTCAATCATATAATGAGCTCAAACAAAATCACGAATAGTGAATGCAGTACTATAAGGAATACATTGAAAAAACTTTGTATAAAAAGATCTTGCATCTATTTATTGATTTTTAGACAGTAGCGCAAAAAAAGTTTTCAAGGGGGGGGGGGGAACCATGGACGAAAGTCCCCCAACTCGTATCATACCTCTAGACAACACCAATTGATTCTTCTGATTTTGTCAATAAAAAACAGTAAGAAATAAATTATTGAATTAATAATTAGCTATAATGAATAAAATAAATTGTTAATTACTAGTACTTAATTAAATTTTACGTGATATATATAGGATTATTATCAATCGAAAAAAAACCCAAGGGCTTTTGGGGGTGTCCGGAGCCCCCTCCCCCTTGTATGCGCCACTGATTTTAGGTATATAACAATGGGCAAGATTTGTATAATAAACGTTACTTTACAGTAAGTATAGCTTTAAGAAGCAAGAAAACCTATTTAGTGATCACATCATTACGGTACCCCCATCTTCCTAATAATTTAACAACCCAGAAAAAATGGAAACACGAAGTTCTTTTCGGTGCCAGTTACTGAAGTGTTTACCCTACATAAAGAGTAGATTCTACGAGCGTGAAGCTATTATGTGAATTTATTCGTGCGGTTTCGCTAATTGCTTAGTCAGCTTTTATTAAAGAAACAATCGTCTGATAAAGAAAGGGGCCTTTTAACCAACAAACTCCATAGGAGTGTTTTTAAAAAGCATTTAGCTGTATGATTCAGCATTTTGCTCACAGAACAAAAACTTCTTTCACATTCATATCGTTATCTTCATGAATCAAAGTTTAATATTATTGTTAAAATCAAAATCGCGCGGGATTGTACTATCTACATGGGTTAAGTCTGAGGTTCGGTAAAAATAATGTGTCTAGAATTTTCGTTGCTGATGTTTTCTTACATAATTTGATTCCAAAAAACCAGAAAGCACCCGAAATTATCAAAGATTAATTAGGTCTTTTTTTTTGACAGAAAAACATAAATATCAATTACTAAACAAAATCTCAGGAAAGAGAGGAAAAAAGTTGTAATTATATATTAATCTATATTGAAATTAACGTGACTCTCAGTTATATGTTCCCATTTTAAATCAAATAAAATCAGAGAACTCTTACATTCGCAGTTTTCCATCACGGAAAAATCTGTTTCGAGATAGAAAAACAAATTTAAGACAAAAAAACAAACAACCCATCTATTTTCCAGTGAATTCTGTTAAATAGTAGTTTTTGTTTTTGTATACCTACCTAATTATATTCATTAAAAAAATTACTTCAACTTATTAAATTATGGCATGGATTATACAAACCTAAATGTAACGTGGAGTAACATTAATGTAACTCATTTTTTGCAATTTTTTTCACTAAGCTTTATCAGAATATAATTTATAGTATATACAGGTGGTTATCAAAATATTGTGAAAATTCTGGCAGATGACGGGAGGATATCGATTTCATATTGAACGCTTTCAAATAAACCATAACGGTTCAATTACATTGAGGTCGGGTGACTGTGCGGGCCAAGGTAGATGTTTAATTTCATCCTCGTGTTCATCAAACGAAGTCCCGCTGCATGGATAGGTGCATTTTCATCTTGGAAAATTCCATCTCCTGCAGGATACAAAGTTTATATTATAGGATGGACCAGGTCAGCTAAAATGTATCTATACTTCTCCCCAGTGATCCTTCCTTTCAGGGTTACTATTGGTCTGGCAGAAAACCAAGATACGGCAGCCCATAACATGACAGTTGGAAGGAGACTATCATGATCATATGCTTGTGCAGGTGTCGTCCAAACGCGCACCCGTCTTGTTGTATGAAGGTGTCTTCTGACTGTTATCATTAACACTGGAGAATCCAGATGCTGATTGAGGTCTGCGGTCACTTTTGCAGCAGTTATTTGTTTCTTTACGATCGGCTTCAATACCAGTCGGTCTCTTTCATTAAGCTTCTTTTTCCGTCACTATTCCACTTTGCCGAACATGTACGTATAGGTATTGCATAAACCAGATCGAATAAGTATAGTTAGTAATGGCGATCAGAGAAAGAGAGTAGAAACAAAAAATAAAATGTTTATTTATTAAAAGTAAATTTATGAATAATTAGTAGGATCAACAACTACATGATATAGTTCTTAATTTTTCTAATCTGAATGTAATGTTTGAAAGCAAGTCAGTTAACAAAAACACTAAGTTAATTAAACCAGGGTGTTAGGTTGTTATGTAGAAAAATGTCAGTATTTATTCTATTACTATTACAATAGTGTGAAAAGAAGATGGCTTATGAGGAAACTAATTGGTTATAAATTGACTTCAATCAGTGCCTAGACTTTCTCTTTTACATTCATGTTGTGTGGTATGTTTATTTTAGTTTTAATTCATTGTTTTTTTTATTGTACTTCCCCCTTCAAAATTATCCATAAATAGAATACTGCAACTTGTTACAATGATTTTCTTTTACAATGTAATTTATATATGTTTTAATGAGTATAATGAGATGTTATTTCTTTCACAAACATTCAACAGCAGATCTGGTGCTTAACTCCCCAAAATTTTAGAATACAACTTGAAACAACTTTGACAATCATTTTTATTTAAAGAACAAGCAAGCCTTCAACTTCATAATGCTCTTGGTATACTCTTGTGTCTGCAACCCATTGAGGATTTAGTAAATATGTTTATAATTTATAGACTGTTATAATCTATCCTTGCCTGTAACTACAACATATGTTCAAGAGTTTCAAAGTAATTCTGCAACTATTAGAATGTTTTTCTACATCATTCTGAAATGAAAACTTTCCATGATACATGAGTTTTGGAATAATGCATCATTTATATAACTGACTAATTTGTTTTGCAGAGTAAAAATGATACAGAACTGCTTTGTATTGCATAAAATTATCAGCTACTCTATTGTACTTCATGGCAGTTACAGTTAAAATACCAGAATTTAGAGCTTAATGGAGGAAACAAACTGTAGCACAAATGAAAACAGGACATGGCGAAACACAGTGAAAGAGGAAAAAATATACAAATGACCAAGGGGTGAAGATTTTGTGCTTCGAAAACCACTTGATAACAAAATAATTGAACATGCAAATTAAAAGGATAAATAAAAGTTTTGAGGAAACTTGAAGTTTCCCAGTTTTAACTGAATGAGATCAAGTTGATTAATTGCTAATTAACGCTGCATTTTGAAGCAACATGAGGTCTACCAGCTTCGAACATCCCAATTTTGAACCGTAGACAACACCCTATTCTCTCAGTTTGTGTACCACACCAATGTAAAGGCTTTGAACTTCAACAAATTTAACGAGCATCAGCACTGGTACCTGGTAGGTCATAAGTAGCATCTGGACTCGACAGAAACAATGCCAGTGAGCATAACCAATTGGTGCAATTGAGGAGACCTGTGATAATGAAAGAGGCTAAAGATGCAAAGTAATAAAAATGGAAGCTGGAATGCAGAGATCTAAAACAATAACAAGTCAGACTGATAGAAACTTAACTAAGGCTCTATATCAGTGATTCCCAAAGCAGTCAAAATAGACCCCCAGGGGTCTATGAGAGCAGGCAGGGGTCTACGTCAGTGAAAAAATAATTTGGGGGTCTATGAGTTGTAAATAGGGTCTACAATAGTGACTCTTATTAAACCACATCAGGACTTCAATTTTAAAAGAAAATTTAATCAAGTGAAAACCAGATTTATTTACCAAATTTAATTAGGTTAATTTGCAGTTACAAGGACCCTCATTTCGACGTTTCTTGCTATATAATTAAGCTCAGGAGTATCATATTAGACATCCCGAATTTTTCTAGTTTCTCAATTTGTGAAACAGAATCTGCCAGGAAAAAAGGACGTTTTAACCTAGGTTTGAGAATGCTTTGACTATATATATGGTAATACTACAGTAGGCCATTAATTAATATGGTCTCATTGAAAGGAAAACAAATGTCATATTACAAGAAGAACTGATCGAAATAGGCACTAAGAACATCTTAAAGTAGAATTTAGAAATGGATATCAGCAATTTTAGAAGCACTAGAATGGACGAAGCACCAGATTCATCTCCCCCATTTAAAGCATTTGTTTGTTGCTCAGTTACTTTATGTAACAGTTATTTTAAGTATTAATATAATTTTAATTTAATTAATTAACATGCGTGTCAGGTTTTAAACACTATACTTCTCTACAGATCGAAATTTAAGTATTTTAAAGTAAGCATAGCTCTATACCAACTGTTAAAAAGACATCTAAGTTAATAAATTTGCAAAACTCAATTATTAGGTAAGTAGGGGTCTATGAGACAAAAAAAGTTTGGGAACCTCTGCTCTATATCAACAATTCATACTTCAAACATTTGGTTTAAAATTTGTCCATTACAACAGCTTAGTTTGAGGATAAATTTAGCTATGATATTTTTATACATGCATTTTCCTTTAAGGATGAAATGTTGTAAATCAGGATCAATGTTATAAATTTGAATGATTGGCCATTTGACATTCAAACATATAAGCTTGTAATTGTATCACAAGTTTTTGTCATAAGAGAGAATAAACACAGGGCTTAAAAATATGAAATGTTCGTATTTCACACAATGCAAATCGCAATCAAGGTAACATGTGGAGACTGACTGAAAAGGCTAATTAGGGTGGTTGAGGTATAACTGTTAACAACAAGAAAAAGAATTACACTTTGTACATTTTTGTGAAGAAAATACAATGAGTTAAATGGTTTTTATTTAAGATATTGAAAAACTAATAAAATAAAGATTTAACAACATTTATTGAAACATAAATATTGAATTTTATTAAACAATATTTACACTAAACAATCATGATCCAAAGCAAAGAAAAAATCAACTCTGAGGGAAAAAAAACTTGACTTCAGACTATATAAAATTAAACGTAACTAAAAGAGAATTATTGATGCTAATTGCACATATACTTTTCTAAAAATAAATTTCCATCTCTGAAGATTAAGAGTATAAATGATTTGATTTCTTAACAATAAATATTAAACATTTGTGTCCTATACTATACACACAAACATAATAGACAAGCAAAATAAGAGAGCTAGGAATTTAAAATAGGCAGCAGGTGAGCTTCAGAATTAAAAATGTATTTATCTAAGGAGTATAATTCTTGATTGTCACTGAATAGTAAAAATAAATATTTTAATGTTTCTGCTAAAAAGAAGCTCTCCATTAAATCTCTTGGTTTAGTAATGATAGGATTCCTGACATCTCCAATGGAAGTATAGCCCCCATCTTGTACTTTGGTATATTTTTCGAAGGCTTGAAATATCTGCCACCCCATATCTCGATATGTTTCATTACGAGTAAGATGATACAAATACCAAAGACTTTCAACTGTTTCTGGTCGCAGTAAATTATGAGCATCATTACTCTGTAATTATAAAAATGAATATAGTTAATTTTTAAATTTTCTACAATGAAAAAGCAACATCAAAATGGGCATATGCAATAGAAATAATATATTAAATATCACAAAAAATACATACAAGTGTATAATTAATATTATCCAACCCATTTTGATTTAACACATCTCGATTAAGGCTACCTTCTGCTTATGTTAAAGAATAGGACGCGAATTCGGAATATTTTTTCAGACATAAAAGTACTCAAACATTAATATTATATTCTCTAGCTTTGCTATCCTTATAGATAAAAACTTATCATACTACTCATTTTTATCCAAGTTGATGCATTTTTCTTTATGAAATGTGTTTCTGCATTTTTTCTCCTAGACCATAACACTAAATGAGCTAGCTATCCCTTTAAATGTTAAAATGAAAAAAACTGATTATTTATGAAACATTTTGAAATTTTAAAAACACTATATTTAAAACAAATACATGAGTTACAGTGTCAAAAAACTTTATAGCAATTTTTATAGGAATTTCATTTAGCAAGAAATCATAGGTTTAAGATTTACAACAGATTTAACTATGATCATAAGCAATAATTGAAAAACTAAACCTTGCATTAATTATACATAGAAAATTATGCTCTTATTAATTCTTTCCTTTGTG
Source organism: Trichonephila clavata (assembly GCA_019973975.1). Taxonomy (NCBI): domain Eukaryota; kingdom Metazoa; phylum Arthropoda; class Arachnida; order Araneae; family Nephilidae; genus Trichonephila; species Trichonephila clavata. Next base: position 116,496 of record BMAO01004360.1, on the reverse strand, counting down.
TTGAATCAAACTCAAAATTCTAAAGATCATATAGTTCATGTTTTGTCAGTCATAATATGTTATTGCAAAATCAAATGTTGCATTTTGTAACTTTACACAATTGATATCTTCAATTTATGTAAACTGCTATATTGTGTAATAATGAAGAAAAACAGTTTCTCCCAAAAAAACCTACTTTTATTAATTCACATTTTAAAAATAAGACAATAAAGATTTAAAAATGACTCTACAATATTATGAGAATTAATAACATATCAAAGAGTTAAGAATTTTTAATATGCATGCATAAAAGTCTTAATTATACAATACTCGAATTTAAAGAAATTGGAAACTATTTACAATACAATACGAATTTTAAAATATTTGGATCTCAGCATCTACACTAAATTCAGTTATAAATTACATAATATGATGAATTAATATTATTCTTAATCCAAATTCACAAAGGATTCTAGGAAAGTAAAATACATTTAGACTAGGCCTTATGAAATTTTTCAGAAATATCCAAATACATTTTAAGACAACATTTGATGTTCATTATTGAAACAAAGCTAAAAATATATTAATTTTTTGAATATGGTATGGTAAAGATATATTATAATTCCTATCCACTGACTAATACATGGCACAATTAGATTATATATAGCAGAGTTGCTTGTACAATTTGATCATATTATAAAAGGTAAAAATAAAAATTACATAACCAGGGATTAAAATTAAATATTAAGTTTCTAAGATCAAATTAACATTGGTTATTTATAAATAAACTACCAATTTACTTCAATTAAGAGTAAATGAGATATGTCAATTTTAAATGTTTGTTCATTAAAAAATGCATATTTATTTTGAATTTAGAACACTATTTATATCTCAGAATGTCTAATTCGGTAGTTTGTACATTGAAAATTTTTAATTAACATTGCTGAAATATAGTATAATATTTGTAAAAATTCACAAACACCAAATAAATGTATAGTACTGAATCCTTCCCCAAAAGAACTGTGTAAATGTACTGAATTAATCTTCAATGTAAATGTATATAAGATGTTAATAAACAGCATGGATATCCTAAAATCTTATTCATTTGTGAAATTTTAATATTACAATAACATTAAAGGTAAAATCCAGCTAACTAACAGACACACACAAATTATAAATTTAATGAACATCTTTGTCTTATAAAATTAAAGAACCTATACCAAAAGAAATTATCACAATAAGCTTACAACCAAATCATACATATTAGCAATCGATAAATGTATACCTTTATGATAATATCACTTGTTCCATGAGGTTGCAAGTTAAAGTAAGCAATCTCTGGGCTTAATCGTGTGGCTGTTTGAGCATACATATCATAGCAAGTATCCATTAGTTCAAAGGCTAATCGCAAATGGGATGATGGCATTCCATAATGGAATCCAAGAGCTAATGTTCCAGGTAAGTAGCAAACAAGATGGTCCTAAAAATGGACATTTTGTAATTAAACAGAACATATAAACCTAGAAAATAATATCAAATATTCCTGCAATCACTAATTATTTAATAAAAATAATCAAGATAAGAATACATTTAATTTATAGTTTCATTATGAAAATTATTAGTCATAGGCATTATAATAAGTAGAGAAAGCAATCTTTTTAAAATTCAGGAATACAAATAAATAAAAACTATCACTTGTCAGAGAAAAAAATAACAGAAAAGAAAATTAACCTAAAACAAAAACCTTATTTTAAGATGAAAAATAAAAATTTAACATTTTAATAAACTTGTTTCCAGGAAATTTGATAGTTATATACATTACTATACAATGGTATGTTAGCATATCTACCCACAGAAACTGGAAAAAAGAATTGATCACTTAAATTCCTTTTATTAAAAGCATGTTCGAAATTTTGCTGAACTATCTGTTTAAGACTCTACTTTGAATGGAAAATGTCAAAATAATCAGGAAAATATTATTTTTAAAACAAATATAACTTGCCATTTTTGGACTGTAACTACGCCCACTAAGCAATTCACCAACAAAAGTTAGCTTGCTTGGAAATGATTGCTTCACAAGATGTTTTAAAATGCCATCAACTGCTTCCATGTAATCTTCCTTTAACCTGAAAACCATTTGCATTAAAACATTATATAGATTACAAGGATTTTACTATACAAAATACCACACATTACTAATTCTTGAATAAATATAAGGTTATATATTATAATTAAATATATACACAAAGTTTTGTTATAAGTAAATATCTTAAATATTTTCTTCAAACTTTATAACGATATAATACTGAAAATAACTCATTGTGTGTTAGGAGTTATTTATTAGTTACTATTAAAATAAAATAGTATAACAAATACAATACCATTTATTTCCATTATACAACATACCGAATAAGTTTGTGTTCAAGTGAAAAAATAATACATCACAAAATTATACATTCTAAATGGAATCTTAATGAAAAGGTTATTTTGATATTAATAAAGCTATTAGCGCACAAAACCTGGGAAACAGGTGTTGAACATTTAAACAGGAGCACTCGATCTCTATCGAGATCATAATCTCCTATCAGGTAAAATTTGGGGAGTTGACTTTATTGTTCTAATTTGCCCATTTTTGTTACTATATTTGAGATATTGAATATAAACTTAGTATGAATAAAATTAGTTGTTTGTTGGTGATATCTTTATGAAATTAAGGAAGCGACATTGTTTGCGTGTGTTTTGTTGTTTGTGTTCTATTTTCTGTGCCGACAGTGAGAGCGCCCCGCCGAGGCGATTGTCTCGCCGCAGTGGCAAGGATTTTGTATCGGGTCGGCCGCGGAAAGAACCGATCGGTCCTTCTTCGCTGCTTCCCCGGGTTAGAGTGATCGCCGAAGGCGACCGTGCTTTGAAGTTTTCAGGAGTGAGTTGGTTGTCCAATCAGGAGTCAGCCTCTCGGGGAGGGGCGGGGTCTAGCTAACAGCTAGCCCAGGAGTCAAGAGAAGATTGAGAAGTAATTTTGGTTAGTAGGAAATTCATGTTAAAGTAGGATATTTCTGGGTCTTTTAAAGTTAGGGTCGCGAGTATAGATTTCCATTTTTCTTAAAGAGCTATTGTCTATGTTGTCTAGGTTATTAAAGAATTTAGTTGAGATTTTCTGGAAGGTTTCCCAGAGGGTTTTGAGGCGTACAGCGAGTCTAAGACTCCTGTTCCTCATAAACCACCAGGCCTTTGTTAGTTTCCTTATGATTACGTTTTGAGATTGTTCAAGTATCTTAATAGTTGAGTGAGCGGCATGACTCCAGATCGGGCAAGCGTATGTGGCGACTGGTCTGATAATAGAGGTGTAGATAAGTACTCTATTTCTTAAGGTCAACGGCGACTTCCGGGAAAAATAAGGGGTAAATTTACTCGCTATCGCCCGGAAGTTGTTTTTAACGTAATTAATATGAAGTTTAAAATTTAAGTGGGCGTCTAAAATGACGCCAAGGTACTTAGTTGACCCGGACCAGGGGACTGGGTGGTTCTGTATGTGTACTATCGGTGGTTTTTTAAATTTTCTGTTAGCGAAGAAGAAGACTGCTTCCGTCTTGGTAGCGTTTAGGCTTATTTTCCATTTATCGTACCAGTCTTCCAACTCCGCCAAGTGACGGTGTAGAAAGTGGGTGATCAGGTTGATGTTGTTGCTCTGGGCCAGAATCGTTGTGTCATCTGCATAGAGACAGTGAGTAATGTATATTTTTTGGAGTCAATACAGAACAGATAATTTGACACTGAGAAGATCGTCATAAATCATCAAGCAATAAATATGTTTCATCAATATTATTTACTAAACTTTGGCCATTGATCCCAAAACAAGGCATTATCATAAAAAGATACGAAATTACAAACAAAAAATACTAACAAATAGGTATGATACAATTTGAAATTGAACTAAAGCTTTTCAAAATATATTTATGAGAAATCTGTTGTATATTAAGTTTTGTAAAGCAGGAGAAGAAAGTAAAATATAATTATACTCTTCAGGCTTTTATCAAGATTTAATTTCTTGACATAAATTCTTTCTCTTCTTCATGTCACAAAAACATATGTCAAAGGAACCTAAAGTTTTTAACAACTCATCAAAAATACGTTTTCTTTTTAAATATCATAATGCATATAAATTCAAGAAAACTTTCACGTTTTATGAATTTGCACCCATTTTAAAAATGCCATATATAAACTTAAAACTAGTTTATATACATATAATTATTTTTATATAAAAGATAAATGAATTGCTTTTCCCACATAATTGGAAATTCTTGATACTTATACTGCTCATTGGTACATAAAGAGTAAATTAAATTATAAGTTAACAACAACACTTATTTAAGCAACTGTAATGATATGATAAAAACTGCTTTTCAAATTTTGCATAAATGTAGCAAGTACAAGAATAAGGGGGAAAAAATTTAAAGCCTTCTTTAAATCTGAATTTAGATATTAATGGAGAGTAAATATTTTATGTAGGATTAAACAATTGTTTTTTAAAGTTTAATCAAGTAGAAAATCGCAAACAGAGCATAATTTCATATCCCATATACAAAGTAATTTTAAAACTCCATATAGATGACCAACTAATTTAAAATTGGAACATCTATTGAGATTTCGTACTTACAAGTTTCTACAACATGCGAATAAAGATTAAATTGTATAAAGATATACCTCTTGGTGATGTTTTTAAATCTGCACCAAGATGGTATACATGCGAAATTTACAAATTTCAAGTCGTTGCAAGATGAAAGATGGCATCATACCTGAAAATTAATGATGGCACTGGTGCTAATGCAAGAAAAATATATGAAGAAAAAGTCAATTTCACAAAAAGAGTAAAATGAAAAGAAGCAAAAGAAATGGACTAAATTCATGATGGTCACATGATAAATATAAACATGTGTTCTACATTGAATTCAAGGACAATAAACTAGCTCGTATTTTTGAAGTGAAAACTTCTTTAGCACATTTTGGTAGGGGAAAATCTTATGGGTTCGCGTCACCGACATGCTCTTACTGGCGCATACACAGTGTGCTGTTCGCTTTAGACACTTTTTGGATGGGTGAAATCTCATGTGTTCGCGTCATCAACATGCTTATAGCAGTATATCTGTAGCTATACAGCTGACATATAGTGCTGTGTATATCTTATAAGTGAAACTGAATGGATTTAGTGAAAAGTTCTATGTGTATATACTAAGCATTGTTAAAATAGTGTTTTCATTTGATCATTATTTAAATCGTTTAATTGAAGAATCATTGTGCAGTACAATAGTGAGTACTAAATAAATATACTAATATTTTTAAGATAAAAAATAAATAACAGAAAATTTTAAATATTAGCATTTATTTTGGCGTTTGAAATTTTTATATATATTTAAAATTATTTTAAACCTTTGTATTTATTCTGGCATTTGAAAACAGATACAATTTTTATTCGAAAATTTGATGATTTATACAAAAGAAGGTTCTGAAATACTCGAAAAAAGATTTGGCGAAAAATATTATAATGTACCAATGATTTTAAGTGGAGACTTCAATATTAACTTTGCACATAAAAATCTACCACTAATTTAATTTTTAAATGAAACAGTTAATTTAAATATGTTCAATGATCGATAACTCAGTACTACAAAACATAAAACCACGATCGATGCGGTTTTTAGACGATACTTGGATACATTTGAATCAAACACTTTAATTTCTTACTTTAGTTTCAATAAGCCTATTGTATTTTTTTGAACAAAATGAAATAATTAAAAGTATAAAAAGTCTAAGTATTGTTGAAATTAATGATGGCAATGATGCAAACAATTAAAATAATGTTAAAAATCAAGTACATTGAAATTTAAGTAAATACAAATACTATCCATAAATAATATGATTGTATATTAATTGTTATTTCAATTGAATTGTATTTATATTTGGTCACGATCTTGTACAGCCCGTAATATATTTGAATAATAAAAAACCATATAAACATGCATTTAGTTGTTGCTCAGTGTCAATAGATGTGAAAACCAAATTGATGTTGATAATTTTAACTCAACCATTATGAAATTTCAAATTTTAATACTAAAAGTTCTAAGTTTTCACTTCTATTGGCAGTCTCTATAACTGCCAATTTTTTTAAAATTCTATTTGTAAAACTTAGGCAAAATTTCAAATTGCATAGTTGGGTAAAGAAATTTCTGCAAAAAGATTTTAAAATTAAAGAAAAAAAAAGTCTTGTTTTATACATGTACTTTTAAATAAAGTGACAAATATTAATTTTTTAAAAAAAAAGTTTGTAAAAAGCGTAATTTGGCAACAATGAAGTGCATGAACCGATTTGCTGAAAATAGATAATTGCATTTATCGTGACTATGATGTCACACGTATTTTTGAACTTGATTGGCTAAAAACACGTGGTTTGAAATTATGTGATTATGACGTCACATGAATTTAGTCGTAGGGAGGGGGAGAAGGAATACTGACTATATTAAGAACCATCTCATGTATATTTCCTTCCTCCTGACAAATGCAATTTAACTAAAAAAAAGAAAGAATAAAACCAATATTTGTCCTTTAATTTACTACTGAAAAAAGTATTGCAGACACATTATATATATATTCTCTCTTTTCTCATCATAATTCCAGTTTGGAGTAAAAGGAATGAAATGTGTGTTTGTGTAAAGCAATACACATATTTTTCACCTTCTTTCAGATGATAATCTCAATTTATGTTAAAAAGATCGAAATGGATATTTGATATATACCACCTTTCCTCAGACAACAAATGGTTAAATTGTGCACTTAAATAGCCAGTAGGGTTACCAAAAAACATGGTTGCAATTTCTGCTAATTTATTATTAATTTTCCCACCAAAGTAGGATCCAACCGTAAGGGATATTTCCAAAAGAATTCTAAAAGAGCACAGGTGAAAGAAATTAATGTAACCTGTAACTAATATTTTCAAAAGCACTTCGATCTTATCAAATGAAAATATTTGAGATAAAGTAAAAGCTGAATATATTTTTTTAAATATAATTTTTAAGAACTAAAGAAGCAAAAACATTTCAAAAATACTTTTAAAAAGTGACCCATGGAATGGAAAATTGTCTGTGCGAATTTTTGGCTTAGAAGATATGAAATGAAATTCCATTTAGCAAAATTAAACCATTAAAAATCGCTTTTAAGATAAATAATTATAAAAATAAAAATTAATTAGGGATTCTCTAACTCTGTGTAAGTTAGGAATACTTACTCTGATGTGTATAAAATTCTTGCAAATGCTACATGCAAACTATATACAAATCATTCAAATAAAAAATTAATAACATCAATATGATTTAAATAAAGAAATATCTGATTACATGGTTTGCTTTCATGCTATATTTCAGAAATCTATAAATGAATATTAACATTAGACTATTAAACAATTTTATCAAAAAGATTTTTTTTTACTTTCATAGCAATTAGTGTAGAAACAAGAAACTAGACATATAGGTAATACTTTTCATTTCAGAATAATTGTTAACAAAGAAATAATTACCAATCAATGGTTCTTCCTGTTTGTATCCATTGTTTAAGGAGATATTCATAATAACTGTCCGCTCTTGCTCCTATTGTTATTGTTGATGTAGAACGAAACTGACCACTTTCAGCATTAATGAACATAGGGACCAAACCATCTTTTTTGGGCAACTGATGAAGATGCTGTGACACTTTAAATGCAGCATTCTTAAAAAAAGAAAATGAACTGAAATAAGTAATTTTACAAAAAAGGAAAAGACAATATAATTTTAAAAATGTAATCTTTTTTTTAATATATTTAATACAAAAAAGGTAACACAGCAAATTTTCATCTCTAAAATTTTTATAAACTTTAGAAATACTCTAAATATTACATTTATTTTAACATATCCTAATATTTAATGATGTACTATCCTTAAGTACTTTAAGTCAGTCCTGTATAAATTTAGAAACAAAAGCCTTGTTTTCTATGGAAGGAAAATTTTCCTGAAATCTAACATCAAATACTTAAAGTTTTATACTGAGTATGCTGATTGGTTGAAATTTTACAGTATTGAGTTCTCACAGGTCATATTGTGCAAATACATGGTGAAAATAATCAGGTTGCCCTACAAGATACTTTTAAAAATCGAAGCTTATATAAAAGAAATATATAAAAATCAAGATACTGGAGCTAAATAAGCCCTAGGGAAAAATTAGATACCATAAAAACTACAAATTCGTACAAAAAGCAAAATTCGTTAAAATCCCATTAGCTAATAGACAAAATGTTTAAGTTAAAACAATGATTTATAGGGAAAAAAGTAAGCAAATCCTAGTAAATATAAAAGAGATAAACATTAAGATTATACAGTTTCTGATTCTTAGTGAATGTAAAAGACGACCGTGATTCATATCTAGCCAAAATGGTTTTTGCATGGTATCGTTCCCATCATACAAATCATACATATGATTGCACTCTAAACTACTTTGAGAAAGGGAATTTTTTTTTAGTAGCAAGGATATCAGCTATATTTCTATACTGGTGCAGGGTTCAAAATCTGCTTTCATTTTAATTTTCTAGTTTTTAGGAGTTTGAAGCACATACATAAACTTTTAACAAAAATATTTTCATCATATTTAGGAACATCAGAACATGAGGACAATCATTTAGACCAGGCATGTCAAATTCATGATACTATGGGCTACATGATCTATTTTACATTAAGTTGGGGGCCACACGTTTTTAATGTTCAATAAATTAATGAAATATGATTTTTAGAATGATTATATTATGTATTTATTAGACTCAATGTATTATTTTTAGTACAAACAGTTGTTTGATATTCCATGTTATTTTTTTAAAATAAATATTTCACACTTTTGTTCATAAAAAACAAAAATAAAAGTTACAAAAAATAGTTTAATATAACTATTTAGAAGATATTTGACATCGTTTTTCCCAAAATAAGTCATTAAAATTTGGCCGAACATACTGAGCAGATGAAATTTGTAAAATTGATGATAAATGTTGATTGGTTAACTTGGTGTCTTTGTATTTTTGTAAGATTTCATTGCTTGCATAAATAAGTGCTTCTAAACATCGCTATTATACACATTTTAGGAAACCAAACTAAACAAAAAAACATTGGCCTCCAAAAGTTAAGTTACAACACATTTTTTGAAGCTCGCATTTAAAAAAATGCCAGCAACAATAAATTTTATTGGTTATATGAATGATAATCATGTACTTTAAGAACATTCACACAGCAAAAATGGTAGTCATAACTTTTAACTTAAAAGTAATGAACATTTAAATAGAAATCAGAGAAAATGTGTAAGAATACAACTTGCATACCTTCATGTGTGCACTATGTGTTAAAAAGTGTTGTATAGAGGGTGCTGCTCTGTAAAGCGAAACTTTTGTTTTTGTTATGTGTAAGAGCTTAGGGGCAGGTGAGCTACCATTTGAATAAAGTTGTAATCTGTAATTGAAGGGTCGGTTGCCCTAATAATACAACCTAAGTTTTAATCTAATATGTTCAATGTTCATGTCGTCCCGCAATAAATATTTATGAAAGACAAAAGGATCGTCTTCATTCTACCACTGAATTCACCAGAAGTAATACTGGTGCATCAGCCGCCAAGGTTCTACGGCGTCCAAACTGTGCCCAGGGTTGAGGTAAGAGTTTAAAATATTTTATTTTAAATTTGAAGTTTTGATAGTAATAATTGCAGTCTTGGGTACATTTATATTGATACGAAATAATGGAGGAACAATTAGATAGATTAAAATGTAAGCGAACTGCTTTGAGAAGAATAACTACTAAGCTAATTAAGAAAGTTGAAAGATAATTTAGAAACGAATGATGACAGGGATGAATTATGTGAATTGAATGAATTATTATTAGAAAAGTAATTTAAGAGAAACTGAAGACTCAATTCATTCATCAATAGAATTAAGAGTCTTTAGAAACGGATGTAACGAATTCAGATGAATATCAGGAAAAATGTTCTTGAGCTGAGAAAAGAATAGCACAAGTGTTACGAAAAGGAGAAAGAACAGAATTTTTTAATAAAATTCCTGATGAAAGCAGGATTAAACTGCAAAGTGCAGTAAAACTTCCCAAACTAGTATTAGAAAAATATTCAGGTGACCCAACAAAATTTACAGAATTTTGGAATAGTTATGAAAGTACGATAAAAATGAAAGTTTAAGCAAAATAGAAAATGTGCATATTTAAAAACATTACTTATAGGTCAAGCACATAATGTCGTAGCGCCACTAGAATTAAATGAAAAGAATTATGATGAGAGCATAAAAGCTTTAAAAGAAAGATTTGGAAAAAAAGACATTATAATTAGTCAATTCATGAATAAATTGTTAAAACTAGAATCAGTAAAGAATTCAAATAATGTTAAAGCTTTAAGAAATTTATATGATGAAATAGAAAAAGCTGTTCGAAACCTGGATTCTCAAGGAGTTACAAAAGGATCATTTGGTCAATTATTAATACCAATTTTATTAAAATCTATTTCGTGACAGATTTATTGAAATTCATTAAAACCGAAATAGACTGTCGTGAAGCGGCTAGTTCTTTGACGCAAGAGAAAATAAATGCATGGTCTCCACGTTTCGAACAGGCAATATTTAAAAAAAATAGAAAATGTCTAGAAATGTACCCACGGCTGCAAGTTTCAATACTGTTGACAATTGTAGGTGCATCTTTTGTAATCAATTTCATTGCTCATTTTCTTGTTATAAAAGTGTAAAAGAAAAATTATATAAATTACGTAGCGAAAATCGTTGTTATATTTGTTTCCGGAAGTATCATATTAGTAAAAATAAATTGTCTAAAATGTGGTCTTAAATCGAATCATGAATCAATATGTACTAATAAATTGAACCAAAACAACAAGTGAACAGCTTCAAATCAAATTGTCAATCAAAATATTGAAAACCTGCAAAGTAATCTCGTCAAAGAACCAATTAACTCTCCGGAAGAGCATTCTCTTTCTATTATTCAAAATAATTCTTTATGCAGGAAAGATCCTTTATTACAAACATGTTCAGTACTTGTTTTTCATGAGGATAAAACTGTGTTAACTAATTTAATTCTAGATTGTGGTGCTACGCGAAGTTTTATACAGGTTAGTTTAGTGGAAAAATTAAATTAAAAAATTGTAGAAGAAAGATTTCCTGTTTTTTCCTTCGGAATGACTCATGCCACACCCAAAACATACTCTATTGCCAAGTTGTTTATTTCGGATAGGAAGCAAACAAATAAAATAAAAGTTAGCTGCCTCGTTATTGAAGTTATAACAGCAGCGGAGTTCACTGCCCCTTCGCGGTTGACACTTAAGACTATGAACGATTTAGGGTTACACACTGGTGGAAGTCCGAGACCAGAGTGGGAATTCTCATTGAGGTGGATTAGTATTGGCAAATAGTAAGAGGTGAAAACGTCAGAATAGGGAAAGAAATTTATGCGATTTCAACTCGTTTTGGTTGGGTACTGGCACGGTTACAAGATCCCCCCTACAAACGGGAGGGAGAATTCAAATCTCAAAACAGTGTGATCATACATTTTTCTTCTTGCGTGAAGGATTCTTTAAGATCCTTGTGGAGTTTAGATCTGATGGGAATTACTGACAAACAAACTGTTTCTAAGGGGGAAAAAGAGATAATTCAGGGTTTTGCAAAGGGAATACAATTTGAAAATAATAGATATTCTGTTGACTTCTTATGGAAAGTGGAAATGGGTCAGTTAGAAAATAATTTTGCAGTAGCATTAAGGCGATTTGAAAATCCAAAGAACAGATTAAATAGAAATCCCAATATTTTTGAGCAGTATAAAAGAGTAATAGAAGAGCAAATTAAAGAGGGTATAGTTGAGGAATGTTCAGATGAAGGTTAGTTGTATTTTATGCCACATAGAGAAATACTTAAACAAAATGAAACTACGAGTTGTTTATGACGCAAGCTCTTCCCGATCTAAAAGCGTAAAATCCCTTAATGATTTTCTAGATATTGGGCCTAATTTGCCCCCTCTTATATTGGACATAATTTTAAAATTTTGCAAATGTGAAATTGCTTTTACCGGAGATATTGCCAAAGCAATTTTTAATGATAAGTATTGCAGAAAAGGATAGGGATTATTAAAAATTTCTTTGGTATGGTAAAAGTGAAGATGAACATAAAATTTTAAGATTTAAACGTCTTCCATTCGGACTCTGCTGTAGTCCAGCAATTTTAGCAATGACGATAAAATATCACATAAAAAAATATGTAAATACAAATCTCGAAAGTTATAAAATGCTAGATTCATCTTTATAAGTAGACGATTTTTATTAGGGCGCAGACACAATAAAAGATGCATATAGATTGGCAACAGACGCAATTAAAATTTTCTTAAATGCTGGGGTGGATCTATGGAAATTAAGATCCAATTCCTCAGAACTTAATTCTTTATGGATTGAAAAGGGTTTTAACGTGGGATTGACTAAATAGTCAAAATTTTTGGGCATGGTTTGGACCTCAGAAATGGACGAGATAAAATTAAATTTTAGAGAATTCAATCGATCGTATTCCTCAAAAGGCTACTCAGAGAACTATTCTTCAGACTGTAGCAAAAGTTTACGATTCAATGGGATTGTCTCAGCCTTTTACGATGATGAAAATCCTGTTACAAAAAATATGAACTGCAGGACTTGATTTGGGATGAAACCCTACCAGAGGAGATGAGGAAGGAATGGGTGTGTTGGCGATCCAAATTAAAATTACTGCAGAACTTTTCTATTTCAAGGAAATATTTCGTTAGTAACGAAAAATATGATGTCAGCCTTCACATATTTGCTGACGCTTGTCTTAAAGCCTATGGTGCGTTTGAGTATTTTAGATACCTAGATGATAAACAACATATTTGCACTAGTTTTATCATTTCAAAGGGTCGTGTAGCTCCATTGAAACCAATGACTTTGCCCTGTTTAGAACCGATGGCAGGCTCAGTAGCTGCCAAATTGGCTAATTATTTGACTAGTTTATTTCCCGATCTAAGCCAACGACTATTTCTTTGGACCGCTAGTCAAATAGTTCTCCATTGGATAAGGGGATGTGCCAGGAACTGGAAGCCCTTTGTATGCAATAGGGCTTCGGAGAATCAATATCTCACTGATCCTAAACAGTGGTCTCACTGTAGTGGAAAGGAAAATCTAGCGGACTTGTTATCTCGGGGAGAAAGTGCGACCAACCTTGGGAAGTTCCCTTTGGTTACAGGGACCTCGTTGGCTCTCAAAGCCTGATACCTTTTGGCTGGAGAATAAGCAAAGACATGTCAACGAGGAGAGTGTTGTGAATGAAAAAAGATCTAAGGACATTCATTCCCTTATGGCTTCTATTCGAGATATTGAAACTCTAACTTTGTTGGACTTGACCCGATTCAGTAGTTTACCAAGAGTTCATCGAATCACGGCATATGTCATGAGGTTTATCAACAATACTCAAAGAAAATCCATCAAATTAAAAGGCTCGTTAAGTTCAACTATTGGGTGGAAGCTATTCAACGAAAACACTTTCCAAAAGAGACTCTAGATCTTTCTCAGGGAAAGTCTCTAGACAAGGCATCTAAAATTTATTTGCTTAACCAGAGCTAGATATGCATGGTCTTCTGCGTCTAAAGGGAAGACTTCATTTCTCTCTCTCTGATCTAGATTTTGGAGAAAAACATCCATGGCTGTTACCTAACAAGAATAGGTACAGTGAATTAGTAATTCTACATGCCCATAACTATTTACTTCATGCTGGTGTTGAGGCTACTTTAGCCGAAGTCAGAGAAAACTTTTGGATTTTAAAAGGATGCCAGTGTGTCAAATCCATTTTAAAAAGGTGTTTCTTGTGCAAAAAATACACAGCACGTCCTAGTAACCAAGAAATCGCCCCTTTGTTAACAGATCGGGTTTTGGAATCATCTCCATTTTGAATTTCAGGATTGGACTTTGCAGGCCCCTTTTTCATAAAAGACAGTGATAAGAAACACTACCTGCTTTTGTTCACATGTGCAACCACTCAAGCTTTACATCTTGAACTTCTTCCTTCAATGAGCACAGAACAATTTTTGGTTTCTTTCCACAGATTCATTTCCCAACGAGGACTTTGTTCAACAATTTACTCAGACAATGCTAAAACTTTCAAGCGCACTGAGTTAGAATTGCAAACATTTGGAAATCTATGCTACATCCATTTGTACAAGATTTGTTTTCCACTCATGGTAAAATGTGGAAATATATTGTAGAAAAAGAAGCATGGAGGGAAAAGTTCTGGGAGAGGCATTTCAGAACAATTAAAACTTGTTTACAGAAAATAATTGGCTGTTCTAGTCTTTCTTTGAACAAGTTAGAAACTATATTCATCGAAATCGAAGCCATGGTAAATTCAAGGCCAATAACTTATATCTATGATGATTCTTCTGAACCCTCACCACTAACTCCTGCACATTTCTTAATAGGTACACGTTTACTTTCTCTTCCAGTAACAAGAGTATCCAGAGAAAACCTTACTGGGTCTAGACCTTTTTTACTTGAGATATAGACAACAGCAAAATTTATTAAATAAGTTTTGGAATCATTGGAGGAAACACTATTTGCTCTCTCTAAGGTCTATGAATATATGTCCTCCTTCTAAAGTAACTTGTCAATTTAATGTGTATGTTGTACTCATACATCATGACCACTTCCCTAGGAATCTGTGGTCAATGGGTAAGATTATTGAAACTTATACTGGAAGAGATGGTAAGATTTGCTCTTGTCTTGTTAAAACTAAAAATAATGCTATAAGAAGACCAGTTCAATTGCTGTATAATCTTAAAGTATGATTATTAATTTAACATGATTTTTGTAACAACTTGAGTTATTTTTTGTAATAAATATATTTACCATATATCAATTTTCTTCCCTTTGTAAATGTGAATTTCTAATGAATGTTTACATACTTTGTTTTTATATTTTGTAGAATGATTCGTATTTTATATTAAGTAATTGAATGTATAATTTGTTGTGTATGTGTATTTAAATATCTTAATTTTTAATTGTAATGTAACATTGCTTATTTAGTGTTAGAACTTTAATTGTTTAATTTGTTGTATTGATTTATGTTTTGTGTGAACTTAAAAGTTCACAGTGTTGAAAAACGTCATATAGAGGGTGCTGCTCTGTAATGCGAAACTTTTGTTTTTGTTATGTGTAAGAGCTCGGGGGCAGGTGAGCTACCATTTGGTACAGTTGTAATCTGTAATCAATTGGAATTTATTGGAATCAATTGGAATTTAAAGACTATGACTAGACCCAGGTGAATCTCAGGTTACAACTCCTACGGTAGACTGTTTTTCTAGCTTTTTCAGATTGAAAGAGAAGTACTAAAATGCTTCAGTTCGTTGCAGATCATTTTGTTGTATCAAGAACAAGAATCTTTGCTATAATGGTGCAAAACAACGCCTTCACAATGAGTCTCTATGCAAAACAATCAGCAATATGTGTTTCCCCAAGCCATCGACAAAAATATGCCCCTTTATATTGAACAAAGGAAACATTTCCTGGCAAGACAGCAGTGGACTTCTGTGCTCTTCACAGAGGAGTCCAGGTTTACACTAAAGAGCGATTGATGGTGTCTGGTATTTCTGGAGGAATATTGCACAATATACAACCAATCCAATAATGTTGTAAGGCACAATTACAGAGGTGGTGGAATTATGGTTTGCGAAGAAATCTCTCGGTGGTCACACTGATCTGCATGTGATCCATGGAGTAATTCTGACTGGAGTGTAGACATGCCCTACCAGTATGTCCTCCAATAATGAATTTCAATGCCCCCCCCCCTTTTTTTTGTTCTGGCATATTGTTGTGTTAACTTCTGCAAATCTATGGGTCCATTTAGTAAGAATATGTTCAGTGTACTTTTCATACAAATTTCTTGCTTCTATGCTCCTTCATTTTCAAATTAGACACATTAAACGGGTTGCAGTTTGAGGGCAGTATATGTATAAAAATCAGGAATTCTAATTTCCACTTATGTTTGCTTCAGCAAATAATCGCATTGAACTTCAATTAACTCTATTTGTAAGTACTGATCAACAAATTTCGATATTGACAGATAGAAGTAAAAAGACGAAATTGTAATTCACAGCTTTAAAAACAGAAAATCTTTGATTACGAAATTTTCTAGTAACAATTTAATTTGTGGTGAGCATATATTGTAATTTAATTTGTGTGATTAAATCAAAAGATATTGACTTCCTTCAGAGTGTGAGACAAGTGTTCTTTTTCTAATTGTTTTCACCAAAGTAATAACTTTTTTTGAGAGCTTTATTAAACAGTGTTGTAACATGATTTTGGATTGAAACTAAAGATTACATTGATTTGATCGAGATCAATCGAGAAAGAAAGGCCCATTATCAATCTTTTGATGCATTCATAATTTTCTTTCCAAGAAAATTGACTTCATCCAGCAATTTGAAGAATCATTTTAACATTTTATGACTCGAAAGTCAATGGACTTCTTTATAATATGACAGATCAGAGTATTCACATTCATCTTTCAGAACTAAAGAAGATTAAGTGCTTGAATATAATTTACTATTTTGTGGTGACAATTTTTAAAACATGTCTGATATTTAAAACTTAGGAGCACAGTACTTGCTACACAGTACAATGAAAATGTTCAAATTATTTCCATGCCATCTATATGTTCCTTCATCACGTTGCAGAACAGTAAAATATCCACCAATTAAAAAAATGTGTGTGTGACAATATATATATATATATATTCCCAAATTCAGTCAACACGGATCTTTTAATAGCACTGGATATTAACAAATGTTTGAAAGATATATGTTTTTTAAAAAGGTTCGAGTTATTTCTTGACGCCTATCAGCGTTCTGTCAACCTTTGAACCTGTTACTTTATATATCGTCACAACGGCGATAGACGAGCTAAAAAAATATAACTGTATAAAGAATATTTTTAGGCACTTGTTACTAAAGTGACACATCAAATGCAACTGCATAATTTTATTTGAGGCAATCAACGCCATATGGCGTTCTAATGAAAATAGGTGGAGTAAAACGAACACATGCACTTTGAGCGTGAAAAAAAAAACTTACAACAAATTAACACCACGCCTACTGAGGTTGTACAAAATGTGACAGTAACAACCTCAGTTTTATACTGTGCATAAGAAAGCAGACGCTAAACAGCATTCCGGTAGTTTTAATAAATAATTTTTAAAAATGCTGCATGGGGTGACCTGTCATTAATTACAAGATGTGGTTGACACCAAATGGTGCTACAAACATTCAATGTGTTAAGCTTGCAGTAACTCCTTTAGTAATACTGGCCATGGTAGGTGCAACATCAGTTGCCAGACAAACCAACTTTTCAAAGGTAATTTATCCTTTAAAACTTCCACAAGTGTATCGAAAATATCAGCTTCTGTGGCTGTATATACACAGGAAGGATTTTTAAAGTTATTCCCTTACTTTTACATTAACATTACATCCGCAAATTAAAACAAACAGCTGAGTGATATTTCAAATATCTGTACTTTCATTAATAGGAACAGAGGAGGCTTGAAATGTTGAATTAAGCTGATATCTCAAATTCTTGGTTATTTCATCAACTCTACCAGCTTCAGTATTTCATCAAATTAACACTTGAAAAAGACACCTCTAAAGTCACGTTGTTTGCTTTTTGTTGATTTGATATTCTAAAGTGAATGACTAAGTGTTTATTAATGTTGCACTATAAAGCAACATGGGGCTATTGGATATTTGAACCATGGTCAAACGACAAGGACTCTCACTTGAGCTGGTACCCCACTCTCCTAACAGCTCCATCATGCCAACGTAAACTTTGTACTCAACAGATTTAACTTGCATCAGCCTCCCTAAACAGTGGGTCTTCAATAGATAACAGGTGCTTTAAATTAAAAAAAGTTTTCCTCAAATAAATTTTCAAATTGAAAAAAAAAACTTTAAAAACTTGGTATTTAAAAAGTCTTGGCAGGCAGCAACCCATGTAGCCCCTGTGCTTGACTGATTTATATCGATTAAAAGATTTGGCATGGAAAATTATGTAGACCGAGCAACAATTTTGTTCGAATCAGGTCCAATTAACAGGAACATCTTTAAAATGTGATGAAAATAATAAACAGCCTGTTGATGCACTGAGTGAAATCAAGGGAAGCAGATACAGATTCTTTAGACAATGGCTTAAAGATATTAAATAGTATTTTTTGTAATACTGTGATACCACTCAGGTGATATTGGAGAAAGTTATGAGTTTCTAAATAGGAAATTTTTGGTTAATTTTAAATTCTTTGATCTTTCATTTTTATTTACCTTTTTGAATACAATTACAAACTGGAGCTCCAGGGTGCAATTCCTGGAAAAATGCTCCCATATGTAAGTTATAAATTCATATCAATTGTTCTGGGGAGTAAGCTTGTGAATTGTGATCATATTTGGCAGTTAATGAGCTTTGATTCCTAGTGATAAGTGAAGTCAGCCGAAAGTTAAAATTAAAATGTTGTGACAAAACACACACACACACACTTTTTATTATCCTTCTGGCCTAAAGGGCAGCTTAATTTAAGTGACATTCTAGCAGGATTTCAGTCTCAGAGGTAAATAACAGGTCAGGTTTAGGAAGGATACCAAGGCATGAATTTAATGATTAATGCAAACTAATAGTAAAGAGAGAATTTAGAAAATTATTTCAATTAAAAAGATGGAAATTTCAATGAATAAATTGGTTTTAGGAGAACATCCCATTCATTACCAAGTCTTTATTTTTAGTTTTACACATGAGCATCGAGTGTTCATAAGAGAATTATAACTCTTACTATTCTGGTAAAATAATAGCTTTTTGTGTTCATCATATTTTCAAAAGTGAATGTTTATTTTTTCCAAAGACGTGAACACCAACAGGGTTATGGACGCCAGGACACCCAACCTGACTTCAAAGAAATCAGCTTCCACAGAATTTTTAAATCCTTTATTTCTGGAATCATCATGACTGAATTTTTCTTGCATGTCGTTTCCAATACCAAAACATGAGGATTTTAATTATGTATCTTGAAATAAAATGTAATTAATCCTCATGGATAGAGCATGTTGGGAGCTCACTGCAGGTTTGATTTGGTTTTTTTGTCATTTCCAAACTCATGAACCTTATTAAGACTGTGTTACAATATAGTTCAGTATTCTTTAATTAGTATCCTTTTGAATATGTTATCAAATTTAAAATCTAATTTTGCTGTTTATTTTCTGATTGTAAATGCGATTTTATATTGTTATTTTATTCTATATTTCTTTTCTTTTAATTATCATACCTTTTAATTGAAGTGTTTTTGATATTTTATCTTACCACTTTTTCTTAAACAAAAAAATGTATCTTTATTATACTTGGTTTAGACGATGTTGGTTATTCACAAGGTGCTTCTGTATTACTACAAGCTCTTCCTTAGTGGTATTCAACCCTCTTAATGTGGAAAAAAAATTAAAAACCTCATTTTGTATCAATACATACATATTATTAGAAAGCCTTATGAATGAGTGATAAATTAAGTAATTACTATAAATACCTGTCTGCAAAATTTAAAGATGCTGAAGTTATTAGCAAAATATTTCAGAGAATGATTTGAGTCGCAAATTCTTTAATTAGTCATCAAGAAGATGCAGCAGTCAGGTCTTTCAAGACAGCCTTGAATGAAGGAAGCAGTCCAAGAATATAATGAAAAAATGACTATGAAATCTGTATTTATCAAAGACGGAAAGTCCCACGGGGAAAAAAAAAAGGAAAGATTACTTATGTAATCTTGGAATCGTGTTCACTGTACTTTGTTAAAGAAGCTAAGCCCCTTTGGGATTATTCTGAAGGGATATGGATAATGATTTGGTCTAAAAAGATTTTAAAGATTTAAAAAAGACCTAAATTAATTTTAACTTCGAATTAGAAAATTGTTTGTAATGAAATTCATGTGGCTTAAAAGCTTCCTTTTATCACAACTTTGGTTAAAAATAAATAAAAGTTTATTTTTCTGGTGCTTCATTTCATTTTGAGATATCATAGAACAGGAATCTTTTTGGAATATTTATAGACATTAAAAATATCACCCTTTGTCACTCTCCTTATATGTAATTTTACTAGTGTCCCAAAAACAAAATTTCTTAAACTGAAATAGAGCTCTGAATGATTAGCTAATTCTTGTCATTAAAAGATAAAACATACCTCATACTTTGGATCACTAGTAAGATGACTCACATCTCGAAACTCTAACTGAACAGTAGATATTTCAGACACAGTACTATCTTGACCCCAGGTTGGAGGATGCGCATGCCCAGTCTGGAGATTAACATCTGAATACGGCATACCTGATGAGCTTCTAAAACTCGGCATTAATCTGTTGGCTAAATCTATCTGTAAGATTATAACAAAGGAATTTTAGACAGCTTTGAGATTTATAAAAAGGAATTAACATAAATTACAAGTAATTTATAAAATAAATATAATAAAAGAAATAAATTAGTAAGCCTGTTAGTATAATTCAAGTGAAAAAATTGCTTTTTCGTTAATTGTTATTCCTAATCACATCTTCTGAAATGAAATTGATTGTAATCTGCATTAAAAATGTGACAAATGACTAAAGTATATACAAATTTCCCTATTAACTTTATAAAGAATAATATATAAAATCTTCTCCTTTTTACATCACAGTAATTTTGTATTTTAAGATGTTACACATTTATGAATATATACTTTTTTTTATGAAAATATTTAGCCACTTTTTCAATCAAACACATTTTACATAAAATGCTCAAAGGATAATTAAAAAAATATATGTATCCTTTCTCCAAAAATTACACAATCATTTGAAGAACACATGCATGCAACATTAAAAGAATATTTCTATAATAAGAGACATGTTTTGAAATATTCAATTACAATACTGCAAATAAATATAGATAATATTGCACAAGTTAAAATAGTATCAACAAATAGCAAATGCAAGATTTTAAAAGTGAACTGTTATTTTTAAATACACACACAGCTCAAAAGCAAGTTTTCAATCGAAGCAATAAATTACTAATGTAACCATGCCTATGAAAAAAAGTGTAATATCCAATCTTTTGGAAATATGAATTAAAATAACTATTCAAAGGATTTCAGATTAAAATAATTCCTGATCACAAACTAACATAACCAACCCTTGTTAATTAACATTTTTCCTATTTTTCACTCATGTGTGTTTTCATTGTTAATTTTCTCATAGTATAACTTCTCTAAAATCTATCATTTAAAGAAATTTTACTGTAGATAAGTATTTTAATAGAGCTTAAGACAAGAGAAAGTAAAAAGATGGAAAACATTAGTTCTTAAGCAATTGTAAACTGATATTAGGTGTAACTGATAATGATTAATTGTAAACTGATATTATATCACCTAATATTAGGTAAGAATGCACACTTCACTTTACAACCACTGTATTTTGGGATAAAGATGTCTTTCAATGTGATGATTCCTCATATCAAAATAAAAATTAAAAATTCACAAATTGTTGTAAAAATTTAAGAAAAAACTTCCTTCACTTGCATAATTTTAACATAATCAATACAAATCTCATGCAATATTTCATGTTTGAAGTGAGAAATGATCACAAATAACACAACTAATGAAAATGATTATTTTATCAAAATTGTTCTGAACGTCATTTTACATACACCATAGCACATTTACAGAAATGCTGTTAAACAAAAAGAATTAAAAGACCCTCTAAATATTGAAAATATTTAATTCCTTTCAATTGAAGAATATGAATTAACATTTTATAAGGCATAATCTAGTGAACTTGTAATTTTTTTATTGGTTTAAGGGCTTCCATACATTTGAAAGAAAAATTCAAGGTTTATTTGAAAGATGAATCTTCATATTGTTTTTCAGGCATCATAATTTACAATAAAAAGAACCAATTTAGTTTGATCAAATATCTTAAGACAAGGAACAAATCTGCTAATGAAAGAACAAAAATTTTCCCAAACAAGGAAAATAATTCACAAATTAAAGGAAAAAAAACATTAATTATAAACGTTATATTGACCAAGTAACAAAAATCTGTATCAGTATTAAAATTATTCCATTCAAAATTTAAATTATGTAGTTCAGTTGCAAATAAACACAAAACATTTAAATTAAACATAATGGTCAAGATATCTAAAAACAAAACATTTAAGCAAATTAACATACCGCTTTTTCGAGAAAAATGGTATCCTTACTAAGATGAAAGGCACTGAGGAGACCACCCAAAACTCTAATAGTGGTTTCAAAGAAATTTACATCTTTATTTACATTAAAATTTAACTTTTCTTTAACCCATTCTTTTGCTTCACTGAATTCTAAAAGGATTAAGACAACAATTAATAATAACTTAAACAAAAATAATATATCTTTACATGCCCTAATAAACATCTATGAAAAATGTACAAACTTACCTTCTTGCAAATCCATCATATACATAGTATCTAATGAATCTACTATTGTAAGACCTAAGCCAAACCAATTTTGAAATGTTTTGGTAATTGGCTTAAGATGATCATGCCCCCAAGCATAACTTTTATAACCTTTCCATGCATGTAAAAATGCATCAACAATTGCTTTTTGTCTGTCCTGAGATGAACCTAAGCAAACAGAATAATTTCTAGTTAATTTTCAGTGCAATATGTAATTCAGAACTAATAAATCAAATTAAAGGGGAAAATATGTGTTAAACTATGTAAAAAACAAAATATAGCAGATGATTCCCATAAAATAATCAACAATTCACACAAGATCTAATGTTCACTGATCATGCATTAATCATAGAAATAATAAACTAATTAGCAAGTAAACAATGAAGATATTCATGCAACTTATTTAAAAATATTGCTATAGGTTTAAATTTTGAAAATTTATTTAAGACTGTTGAAAAATACATCTTTTTTAAAAAAAAAAAAACTTAACAACATGAATATAGGGAAATAGAGAGAAAAACTTTTAATTCATAAGAAAATTTGCAAATATAGAGAAAAAGAACCCACGATAATTTTGTGTTGTGAAAATCTTTTCTCTATTACCATAACTGAAGACAGAGTTGTCATGGAAAATATTGACTCTCTATTTATTTTAATTCACCTAGCTAAACACGTTTCATAACCTATATTACAATAATATGTATAACAGTTTATAACAAAAAAAGCACTCAAGTTAAATCACATGAAATCCTTAAAATTAGTCATTTATATATCAATATGTTTTTTAATATTACACAGATTTTTGAAATAATGTATCATCCAATAAAAAAATCTTGAAAATTTTAGGCTTGGTATCCCCCCCCCCTTGTCACTGGGTGATTTTTTTAAAAATCATTTATGCCTTAATTTACAATAAATTTGGTATAAATAATGAGGTACAATCTAGTTTCTAAGGCACAGAGAAAGCTTGAAAGAAAACAAATTTCTAAAATCTTGAAAAAAATGTGTTCTTCTGAATAACAATTATATAATAGGTAAATTAGAGTCATTAAAATTATTTTGATGCAAGAAAAAATTTCCAGCATTGACGAGATGTCATTAAAAAAAAATGTGGCTCCAAAAACCCTCCTTTGACCTTCAGCACTCCTCTCTTTTTGCCATTAAAATCTCTAGATCTGAATGTTATTTAGCACATCTAGGACGCTTTGCTCTGTACAAAAGAGATGTCTGTCATCATGTATCCCTATGGAATTGTGGACTGTCCTGCAAGAATCAAGGAGTAATTTGAATCCAGGATACCTACACAGATAAGTACAACTCATGCCATATTATGTGACAGTTCTGCAAGCTCTACAGGGACTTGAATGGGTGCAATTGAATGAACAATTTTTTCGACATTTCTGCATACTAGATAAATTTAAAAGATGAAAGAGGAAGTGGTAAGGGATTAAATACTAGTTTTACTTCAGTGATACTAAACAAATTGAGTGGCTGTTATTTGCTAGATAAGGACTTCAACAAATTGAATCAAGATAAACATTTTTTGATTGGGCAATAAACATTTTTTTTATCACAATCTTGCATGATTATTTGAAGTAAGGGAAGATGACACATGCATGTTTAATACAGATATAACACAACTTTACACACAATAAACTTTTCAAATTTTTTTTTGAATTCTTTAAAAAAAAGTATTAAAATATTTGCTGATGCAAAAATGGTTGCAGAAATCTCCATCAATGAACACAAAACCTTATAATAAAACTGAACATTTTTGTGAGAAATCCACAAAATTTGGTGGCTTCCTGAAGAGCCACTATTTAGTTCTTCAGAGTATTTTGGATTCATCAATCTTCATGATCTTTGAAATAACATTATGATAAAATTCTTCAGTTTATTTCCAAACTTTAAGTTTCACTCCTTCATCCTGGTTGGTATCAATCTCCATCAAGGCTTCCTTGGTTTCATTTATTCCCACAAACTCTGCAGAGTCAGTTGCTTCTTTGACAACAACTTTACCATCTTCTTCACTTCTACTAGTAGATTTTCAATTCCCAAATAATTTTTTTTTTAATTTTAGAAATTTCTGTTTTACCAATATTCTTTTTGGTTTAAGAAGAATCAATCTCAGAATCAGCTTCAACTTTAACTTTTATTTCAAATTCATCAATGTTTCCAACTTAAGAAGGTTCTTTGACTTTCCACCTACCCTGCTCTGAATTAAGGAATTTCCGATTTACAGCAATCTTTGCTGATAAGTTCTTTTCAAAGCCCTCCTATTCTTACTCCCCCCTTCAAGATTCTTTAATTCCTGTTTATTTTTTGGTCCTTCCCCACCTCCTCTTTGACATATTCCTCCCCATTTCCACTACCAACAATTTAATTTCTTTAAACTGAATAATCATTTTCCTAGTAATTGTCATTTACCCTACTTCTGACACTATCTTGTAATAAACTTTTGGGTCCATTTAGGATGGAATAAAACAATTGCTGTCTTCTTGAAAACACATTAAAATTTATTTACAAAACACAAATAAAAAATATTTACAACAGAAGCTTCTAGCACATTAGCCCACAGCTTATACAAATAATCTGTTATTGAAAATTTTTGAGCTAATTGAGACTTTGGTGTTCAGAACTGAGATTAAACTGATAAAAGTTGTAACTAAACTCAGTAAATCTCTCTGATCTATAAGCTGTATTTGTTTTATTTTTGTTTAGGTAAAATTTTTTTTAAAAAAGGTCATCGTGTACAAGAACACTAAGAACAGTCAAATATTGTCATCAAATAATTGTAAAACACTGTCAACTTGACAGTTTCACGACAGAAAAACCCATACTAAAACATGATATTCAATTCAGTCATACACCTCATCTTTATTAGAAGTTTCTTACTTCTGATGCTTTATAATTCAATAAAATTGGGCAAGCATAAAAGTATATACAAATTTCCTATAATTATATATTAGACAAATGAAGATATACCAAAGAATGTTTATCCCCAAATATATAGGTAAATGTATCAATTTTTACCCTTCCGTTTTCACATAAAATATAGAAGGAACATTCAATGTATCACAGTAAAATAAGCTATAATATTTTAGGTTTAGATAGTAAAACTAAAAAAGAAATGCATGAAATATAAACATGACATATATAAAATAGAGCATTTAATTTCTTAAATAGTAAAGAATTATGCAATAACCCATACAGTGTTAAAGTTCACATTTAGTATCAAAATATCCCAACAAAATGCAAAATACATTTTTTTAAAAATTGTTTCATAAATGAAAGAGTCTTTTGAACCTGCATATCTTTTAACTGCCAACCTCAGTAAAACATCCCCCCCCCTCCCATTTAGCTTGCATAGCTTTGCTTTTGCTGAAAATTAAAAATTAGGACAGCAACAAATGAATGAAAATTGATGACAAACAATTTAAACAAAGTTTAAAAGCATTTAGTGAATAAACCTGATATTTAAAACTTCTATTTGTAACAATGTCTTAAATTTAAATAAAATTTAAAGTGTTCCAATTTACAAAAAACAGATGATTATCAAAAATTGATTTAATTTTTTAAAATTAAAGTTCCTGTAAATTCAAAATTGTTAAGTTTTTTAAACAAATTTATTTCAACATAGTTGGTTAAAAGTACTTACACATATACTTTGATGCAATTCATTTTTATCATTTATATCTATTTCAAAGCAACCATTTTGTTAAAATGAAATATGCTGTTAGCCAAATAAAAATTTTATAAGAATCACCAAGTAAATGCAATTGTTTTCACTTAAGGCATGTATAAAGTTTATTAAACTTAACAGAAAAAAAAAACGATAATCATGAAGTACATTAAAAAATATAGGGCAACCAACACATAATAAAAACACTTGCGAAGAGCCTAATACATCATTTTAGTCTTTGCAATGAAAGAGAATGGGAAAAGAGTGTAGCGGTTTCATTTATATAAGCCAATAACAACCTATGTACTAAGGTGATTATTTTGGTATAGTGGTTGTTACTCGGCTTCGAATCCAAAGGCCCTGGGTTCTATTCTGCCGGATAAACGAGCCACTTCAAGAGGTTCATAAGCAATTTAGAAAAACATGCTACTGAAAGCATTTTGCTTTTTTTAGAACATTGTATATTATTGAAAGTATTAAAAAACAATTACAAAAAAATTATTTTATATTTTTTTCTAATTTAATCTTCAAAGTAAAACTGAGGTGAAATATAAACCTAGTAGCTTATGTTACCAGAATCAGCTTGAATCTGTTGATAAGACATTCCCTCTATCAAAATACAAATACATTTATTCACCACTTAAATAAAGGGAGTATCTTTCAATAAAATAAAATTGCACATTAATAAATAAAACAAAATAAAATAAACACAGGATGTAGGGTTAGCAAGTTAGATGCTAAATAATTTTAATATGAGTTTTTCAAAAAATGGCTTTTGATGGCATATAATGTAAACCAATTAGTTTGATATATAACACAAACAAAAATTGCTGCTTTTATACTACTTACAAATTATGTATTACCTCGGGAAAAACACCTAACAACAGGTATTAAAATAGTATTAATTTCATTTATTTTTTATAAAATAAGTATTTTCAAAGAGGGGTTAATAGAAAAATTTCAATTTTAACGTAAATGTTACTTTTTTCTGTGTCTTCCATCTAAATTATAGCATCGTTAATAATATGATTGCCCAAAAATGCCATTTCTCAATTTCATAGAAAATAAAATTTTGAAAAAAAGGCAGTCTACTCTTTCAAGTTAAAAATTTACATAAACTGGTGGTTTTTGTTAAGTTAAACAGTGTGAATTTTGAGCAGAATAACATTTTGTTGCACATTTTTAAGCAACCTCTCCAAACAAACAATAAATTCTTGCATACAAGAAGTTTTTTTCAATGTTTCGACTATGTTAAATGTAGATTAGAAATTTAAAAAGCATTTTGTTCTTCTAAATAACTTATTCATCACAAAATTTTATCTATACATGCTTCTTTTTAAATTAAAGGTTTAATTAACTTCATTTTTTTTACACGCACGAAAACATAAAAACCCAAAAGCATATTTCTTGAAAAAGTTCACTCACTTTTTTGAACAGTAGCAGCTCCTATAATTTTTTCCATAAAAATACCACCAACTCCATCAAAAGTAACTTTATCCATCTAAAATGAAATATAATTATTATGTACTAACAACTGTTTAGACTAAAAACTCTTGCATTGCTCAATAAATACTAACTATAGACATTAAAAGAGAGAAAGAAGATGGTTTCCTGTTCTATTAATGTGTTTGATATGCTGTGTGCAATACATTCTTCTCTATCATTGTGTAAGATAAGTTTATAAAAATGCTCGTCTACACATCAATGTTACTGAATGAGAAATAAAATTACAGGAATTATAAGGGAAAATTTACTAGGAATTAAAGGGAAAAAAGTATAGACAAAATTTAACATTGTAAATGAAAATTAAAAAAAAAATTGTAAATTTAAAAATTTAAACCCAGCAATTACTTTCCTAGCTAAGCCATAACATGTTACATGATACACAAAAAATATTAATACATTACAAACTAAAATTTATAAAATATTATGTTCAAATAACGTTAAGATAATTGAATTTAAAAAATACCATTTTAATGATAAGATTATATATCAGAAAAATCTAATAAGGCTAACATTTTGCCATAATAATTATTACACTTACATTACAAAATAGAAATTTTTAGGTATATGTGGATAACTGTAAAATTTCAAAACTTGTGAATATAAGAAAACTTTTATCAATATGCAAAAAAGGAAAATTTAGAGAAGATTTCCTGAATGCTTTTTGCTTTTAAGTACTAAAACAAACTAATTTCCAGATAAAATATATTGCAAATTAATTAATGCAAACAATTTTAAATGCACTTTTAATAAAAAGTGACAAAATAAAATAAAGATAGAAAGGTAAAATTAAGATGGAAAATATACTTTTCATATGTTTTTTTCAAAATTGGAGGAGAGTAAGGATTGATGATTAGTAGATTTAATATCCAATTACATTCAAATGTTTGAATTAAAATTTCTATTAAGGGTCCCGTAGACAGAAATTCCAACTCTAAAACGATGAAAGCGCCCTCTTCTGGGAGGGGGGAATGGGCGGTCCTAAAAGAAAGGCCAAGTACTCATGAGTACTGGTCTTAATGATCGGAGGTAAATAGTTCCTTCATAAAAGATAAATTACATGCCTTTTTTTCTTAATTTTCAATATTTTCTTGACTTTGAAATAAACATTTTTTTCATGCTATTATTTTTCCAAATTTGCATTTACTTGATCCCATTTTCTGATGATTATGTTCTGACAGATGTCATGATGAAAGAAAATGACGTCACAGAATCATACAAGCCTCTTCTACAACAGTTGAGAGAGGGATTCTAAGTGCAAAGGGAACTCGAGACAGGACCCCCCCCCCTCTCTTTCGCCTTCTATTTTTGTTCTTGGAGGGTCTAGTTTACAACCAACTGAAGACTATTTATATGACAACTGACCCCTCTTTTACTGCCCACCCCATGGCAGTTTTCAATTACATGAAAACTGTGCTCGACATTCTAGTTGTACAAAGAAACTGCTTTTTTCCCGCTGTTTCGTTTCTGTTTTGAGGAACATCAGTTTTTCATTTGAATTTTATAAAATATAAGTTTTAGTTAAGGCAAAAACCTTTATATATATATATATATTTCTATACATTCAAAACAATTTTCTGTGATATTCTTCAATACTAAATTGCATCAAAATCCTTTTTTAAACAGTTTAATGACAAGAGAAATTTATAAAATTAATGGAATGAATAGTGTAATGTGATTTAAATTATTCTCTTTCCTGAAATAGTTCAGGTCAGTTCTTTATTTCCGATTCAGTTCAATAATTTTATTTAAAAACGGTTTAAGACATGTAACAAAAAAAAATCTTATATAAATTTAATAAAGTACAGTGGCGTAACTACCAATGGGCTAGGTAGTGCCGTGCACAGGGGCCCTTGAGCTCAGGGGACCCTCACGCCTTGACCACCAAGCAAGTCGAGCTTGCGATAATTTCTCCCATAATTGAGGTATAAATATAAAAGATTGTTACATAGCTGTAATCATGGCAACTCCGTTGAAAGTAATTTCAAACCTTGTAAGGAATTCCCCTAAATTCTTTCCTTTGTTTGTGTAACGTGTTGCGAATTTTACTTATTAAAAAGTTTATATTATTTTTCAATTTTTTCATTTTTCTAATCTTTACTTGAAAATAAACATCAAGTTCCATGAAATGTCTTACCATACATCTAAAAAAAACTACACAGGAAGCTATTTCTTCTTGGTCATTTTATTTTTTATAACAATATGATTCATAATAAATTAAAAGTAAAAAAAAAAAAACTTTTTAAAAATAAGCTTTTATTTAACCACGCTAAAAAGAATAAAATAAACTTTTCCTTTAAAACTTTCTTTACTATCAACTTATAACGTCATTACACAATTTATATGATATAAAAGCTTGTCGCAAGATTTAAGTACTCGTATTTACTTAGTTAAGAATTTTTAAAAATTAAAATGAATCAGGTCAAGTTATTTATTTTACTTGTTTATCTCCTCAGGTAAATCTCGCGACAAGCTTTTATATCATATAAATTGTGTAATGACGTTATAAGTTGATAGTAAAGAAAGTTTTAAAGGAAAAGTTTATTTTATTCCTTTTAGCGTGGTTAAATAAAAGCTTATTTTTAAAAAGTTTTTTTTTTTTACTTTAAATTTATTTTTTACTTTTTAGTTATAGCTGGACAGGTTTCTCAGCCTGTTCATCTCATTCAACACTGGTTAGCAATCCCTGGTTTAGCTGAATCAATCCTCGCAAAAAGGGTATTAGACGAAAAACACAATTTTTTTTAAAACAGTAATTTTTAGGCATTTTTTTTTAATCTTCCTAAAGATCTTGGGTAATATTTTTCTACACACGAAAAAAAAGTTTCGTGAGATTATCTTCTTAAATGACGAAGTTATTAAATGCTTAATTAAAATTTTGACTATTTTTGGAAAAAACTTTAAGAAAAAAAGTTTTCGACATTTTATTTTTTTAAATGACTGATTCTAAAATAGCAAAGCATGAACTGTTTTGGTACGGAATGTTGATTCATTTAAACAAAAAAAATTCATGCGCAGCAATTTAGACATCATTTTCATAAAAGCGTATCAATTTTGACTCATTTTTAAAAAAAAATCTTAAAAAACACAAATATTATTTTGTAAAAAAAACTGTACGTATCGTGGCGAAATAAATGATCTTTATGATTCTGCAATTATTTTTTGTCTGAGTTTTTTTTTAAAAAAGATTGCTGTTTTAAAAACGTCAAAACTCCAAAATAAAAAAAAAATCCCCTATTGGTTCTTCATTTTGCGTCGCCAAGCATAGCAGAATAAGCAGCGCACAGGGATAAGACAATTATGCGTTTTAAGGTTTTTAGTTAATATCTTTCCAACTAATTGCAATATCGGAATATAAATGGTCAAAACATGCATTGTCATCCAAACTAAACATGTATACAAAATTTCAGCTCAATGGGTTGAAGATATCAACTTCAAAATTGAATTGCAAGATTCCACTCGATCAAATTACATTGATACATTGTAAGTTAAATAAAATTAACAGATTCTATCTGTAATTAAATTTAAGGACACATGTCATAGTGTGTGTTTAGATTACTGGTGATAATATGAGGTATATTTAAATTTTTTACTTGTAGGCTTAAAATTAGAAAATTTCTTTAAAAAATTCATTCATTTTAATAAAAAATAATTTTTTTAATTGAAAATACATTGCATTTATGGATAATATTTTTCTCTTATTGTTTTTCTAGCGGATTTCTTTTTGATGGGTAAAATATATAAAAAAAATGATCTTTCCGATTCTGTAATTATTTTTTGTCTGAGTTTCATAGATTAAAGTTAGATAAATTTTTTAAAGAATTTCTTCAATACTCCATCTCAGTTTAACTTGGCAGCGTTGAGAAAGGTATACAATGTACCAATCTACTTGAAAAATAGCTCTACTTTTTTTGTTTTGAATTTAAATCCAAGAAAATAGATAGAAATTTGTAAAAAAATTGCATATGTTGTAGAAATTAGATTATTTTTACGTTGTAGAAATGTAATTATTTTTTAGACAAAGTTAATTAATACAGTCAATAGCGCAACGTAATGAAATTCCTGTTTGGCTGAAAACCCATTTTCGACGCCAAATTTGTCATTGTTGTAACAATAACATTATTACAACAATGCAAACATATTGAAGTTGGCGCCCAAAACTTCAAAATATTTTTAATTAATACCTTTTTAATTAATTGCAATATCGGAATATAAATGGTCAAAACATGCATTGTCATCCAAACTAAACGTGTATACAAAATTTCAGCTCAGTAAGTTGAAGTTATCAGCTTCAAAGTTTGAGTTGCAAGATTCCACCCGAACAAATTACATACATACATACATACATTGTAAGTTAAATAAAAGCTTATAATAAGCTATTTTCAATGTTTCACAATCTGGTATCTGCAACAGACTGGTGTAATTTTGACCCCCCTCCTCTGTTTTTTCGTGTGTTTTATTTTAAATAATTATAATAATTTTGTATTGTATTTTCTTGTTTGTGCATATTCCTTTTATCATTTCGTGTCTATCACATGTCAAATCGAACCTGGGCAATCACTAAATTCACAAGAAAACTCATATGCATACACGTAAGTAGTTTGTAGCTTTGCTTTCCTATGTTCTGCAGAGCTTGACACAGGGCTGATGTGAACCAGCTTTGTATATATATATATATAAAATACTCTAATATATTTTTAATTAATAAAACTCCACCAATATTCTCTCTTTTTTTTGCACCAAGACCTTTGGATACCTAGCTACGCCACTGATAAAGTATATTGAGTATTGGTTTTGGGACCCACACAATTTTTTGGAAGAACAGTTTTAGTGTTGGAATTTCTAATATAAATACAGTTACAAAAAAAAGGAACGAGTCTTACAGTAGTCGCATATGATGTGTAACATGACATGTTATCCTGGTAAATACGCAATAGTAAGATAAATCCTGGAAAAAATTAATCGGGTATGATTGGAAATAATTTTCTATCAAATAATTTTATCTTTAATGAAAATTTTATTTAATTAACACAAAGAGTCATGTAATTTTTTAGCAAAAATAAATATTCTTGTTCAATTTGGGGAAGACACACACACAATAGACTTATGATGACTAAAATCTGACACATATACTTGAGATTTTAAAGTATTTAATAACCTTTGAAAAACAACGTCAATAACAGTACCACTGTTAGCTGTCGATATATTTCGGTTTGTGTTCATTTCGAGCTTGAGCTCATCATTCAAAAAAGCTATGAGCGGACAATCGTAAAGTTACCTGACTGACAAACAGATTTGGTAAAGCAGTAATTGGTTCGGCCGTTTGTTTCTGAGAGATTTGTGTTCGTTGCAAAAAAAAAAAAATACCTGCTGCGTGGAGTTGAATTTTGTGCAATTCTTTTCGGCTGTACTCCTTCAGTTTTAAATTTTTTTTCTCACGTTTCTTTTGTCGAAAATCTCGCATACATTCTGCTTTGGATTTACTCGTCTCGGTAAATCACAAAATCGTTTTAAAGTTATTGTATTCCAGATTTTAATCTCAATTAACTTTTTTCACTAATCATACTAAATATTTTTCTTATTTATCACACTAATGTTATATTTTTAATATCACAAACAGAAACCAGCAATATATTTTTAAAAAAAATAAAAATAATTTAAATCAGCTTTTAAAACCGTGGAGGATTATATACCATAATGACTAAAGACGCGAGATTCTCAAGTTCAAAAAAGGTCATGAAGAATACAAAGAAACTGTAAACTCAAGTGTCATTCTGACTATCCGATCTTGGCTTAGAAGAGGGATGGCCAACTCAAATGACCTTGCGGGCCACTTCGGAAAAACATTATAATCCTGCGGGCTGCAAACAAAAATTATATATATTTATATTATATTTAGACCCATCACAAACATTTATTGGAATGAAAATTTAAAACGGAATGAATTATTATTGATTTCATTATTTTTCATCTATACAAGCATAGATAATTTATAATAATAATGCAAGGATCAAATATGTCTAATTCTAGCAATAGGCAGCGCGATGGAGTTACAGGAATCGAGTGTGATGCTGCGCTGCAATACCGCACACTTCTAAGAATGTATTAAAATAAAAGAAAGGTAATAAAATAGAAACAGTTATGAAGTATATTTGTTACAAAACACTACATTAAAAACAAAAATATTGTACAAAATAATCATATTTTGTAATGAATCTCGAGGGCCGCAAAATTATTCAAGGCTGCGGGTTGGCCACCCTTGGCTTAGAATTACGAAGTCTGTCGCAAATAACATATATGGCTCTAGAGGTCTTCAAACTTTTTCAACTCAAGGAACCCTTTGAACTTGAAAGTGTTTTTGTGGAACCCCTAGAACTAGAAAGTGTTTTCGTAGAACCCCTAGAACTAGAAAGTGTTTTCGTACAACCCCATTCCAATCAGAATTTCCCGGAATTTTTGGGGAAAATCTCTAATTCCTCAGATGTCAAACATTCAAATTGTGGAGTGAGTGAGTGAATTTTAACGTCACACTGTTCAGCTACACGAGAGCTTTTGGTAACGGACCTCGTAATTTTGAGCCATGGTCAAGTGACGGGGATGACACCTGAGATAGCACCTCATCTCCTAACTACCACACCACACCAAAGGAAGGACGTTTGAGCTCTCGACAGATTTAACGTGCATCGCGCCCCTACATGGTGGGTCTTTAGTGGTGCTGGGCTTGAACTTTAAAATTGTGGAACTATTTGCCTGTATTTGTACATGCAGTGCATTCTTCATAGCGCATTAACTTAGAATTCATTTTGAAAAAAAAAAGCAGTGATGAGTTATCTTGAATAATATATGAAACACATGTATAAATGAAAATGCAAAATGTAGATACTGCTTTCCAGACAGAAATTTAAAAAAAAAAAAATTCTGCAATGTTATTTCTAAGTTGAATTTTCAGTGAAGGAAATAAAAACGGAATAAAAACATCAGTAGCAATAGTAAATAAATTAATTGAAATTTATATGTTTTAAGAAGAAACTATTAATGTTACTAAAAATATTCTTAAAATTATGGAAAACTTTCTGATTTATTTTAAATCAATGGTATTTCATCTTCGGAATATTTGAATCTTATTTAAAATGCGATGATCAATAAATCCATTTAGTATGTGGAAACTTTCACAATATTTGAAATGAACAACGGAACAAGAATTTAGAAAAAAAGAAATACACACTTTTCTTTCCAATTCCTGAAATTCTGTCCTATATTCTTTTTTCGTTTAGCCGAAAGAAATAATCTTTTTTTGAAGCTGCGACGATGATCCATTTTATTTAATAACTGAAATAAACTGTGCAAAATAAGTTTTAAAACAGCTGATATTCAAATAACTTTAACTTGGAAAAAAACACAGGAATTTCAATTTTGGAGATATGTAAGAAAAGAATGCGAAATCTGATTCACTTTATCCTGACGATTCAAATGCATTTAATAAATATTAATTGTTCGTTTTAATTATTAATAAAATATAACTTATTTAGTATATATAAATAATTTTAAGAAAGGTGGAATAAAAAACAGAGCATAGCTTTTTGTACAAAACGTATTTGTAGTTATTTTCAAGCACAGACTCAAACTTTCCTAAGAATGATGTAATTGTAAATAGTATCTTGAATGCCTATAGATTCTTAGAAAACAAGACCCATTTTGAGGGGGGGGGGACATCTCTGTTACACAATCCACCGAAGAGTCATAAATTACCCCCTTTCACCAAGGGAACGCAGGGAAAATTTCATGTATCCTTCCGCAAGAAGGCGGAGTTACAAGTTTACTTTCCCCTCATTCCAAATATGCAATACTGACTTATTTAATTACTCGCAAATATAAATTAGTTTAAAAATTTTAAAGTATATGCGTTTGAAAGAGCATAAAAAATAATGGATTTCCGCTGAAAAACTTTTTTTATCCGATAATTGAAAATATTTTTATGATCGTTTCAACGCACTAAATGTAAATTTTCAAGCTTTTAATAAATATTTAAAAATATTTAGAAATTTTTTTTTAAAAATCGAAATCAAGAGAAACGTTAATTTTTTTTTAATCTTTAGGATGCATTTTGTTTCATACAGTTAAAAGCAATACCTTAGACGTAAATTGAATTATAAGAAACTCCATAGGATTAACATTACACTCGGGTTTTCGTGGTGGCGTGTCACCGGGAGCCTTAAGCTTTGGAAAGTTAAAGGAACTTTCAAACATATGCAGCAGCTCTAAAAATAACTCATAAATTTTAAGATTTATAAATATTTAAAGTAATTTTTTTTAATAAATAAAAAAGAAAATCAACAGAACCATTGAACAAAGATATCACACATTTACATATACCTGGAGTTTTGGAACATTTTCTTCATTTATCACTTTTTGATCTGTAGTGCTGAAAGGCCTGCCTTTTGCTTTTTCTTCAAAATCGAAACCTAATGCAAAGATATTGTCTCTTGAATCTTGAATTTTTTTATGCTTTTCTGTATTTATACCAATTATAAAGGAACTATCAGTCCATGGAAGCAAAATTATAATACAGAGTATCACAAAACAAAATAGCATGGCAATTATAAACCGTTGCAGTCTTGACAGCTGATTCCATAACTGTAAATAGAAGTTAAATTTTTATTTTGTGTATAATTGAATCAAATAATTTAAAACACTGGTTCTCAAACTTTTTCTCCATGCACCCTTTGGCCAGTAATAAAATTTAATAACCCCAAAGCAATTAAACTGAATATGCTTTTGTGTTAAGACATCTGAACATGACTAGAGCCACAAACTGAGCATTTCAAATTAATAAAAATTAAGGGGGGAAAAAAGCTGCCCTTTTGCTGTGATTGTATACAAGAGAGGGAGAAATCAGCAGAACTCAAATTTAAAGCGACATTTTCTTTTTTTATTTATGAAGTGGTCCAAAATGCACTACAAATCAAATTAAATCAAACGTATAAAAAAAAAGATGTGCAACTAATACAAGTGGTATTAGAAATACTCTTATAAGAAACTCTTAGGAACTTATCTTAGATTTGCATACGCTAGAGCAGGGGTGGCCAACTCGTGGCACAGTGGAGCTGTAACAGT
This sequence comes from Trichonephila clavata, assembly GCA_019973975.1. Lineage (NCBI taxonomy): Eukaryota > Metazoa > Arthropoda > Arachnida > Araneae > Nephilidae > Trichonephila > Trichonephila clavata. The sequence goes on along the minus strand of BMAO01004360.1, from coordinate 79,638 downwards.
GGCACTTGAAGACTTACTGAAAAATTAAAATTTTTGAAAAGGTAATAAATAACTATTTACAATGTCATTGAAATGGGGTTGTTTCAGACAAAAAAAAAAACCCTCCAAAGTTGGATCAAAACATGTTTGTGAATATTTTTTGCAATGAACATAATAAAATAAGTATCACTCAAAAGAAGCTCATGTGCACCTATAATAACCTAATTTAGTAGGCACCTGTAAGAGCTAATCCTATTTTATAGAGAATCCTATAAAGTAGAAATTCAAAAGCCACATAAAGTAAATATTGGGTGTTTAATAATTATTTTATATTAAATGATTCAAGTTATTTATTTTTATTTTTTATCTAACCTAATTGATTGAACTTGTAAAAAGTTTATTAAAATAAAGACCTAAGTTTGTATTTTCGTCATATTTATTATATTAAATTTCGAATGCATAGACTTGCATTAAAAAAATGTGCTATATGTACAACAATCCCATAGTAAATTTATAAGTAAAATTTTTTTATTTGTTTGTTGAAAAAGTTGGAAGTGGCAAGTTTCCTTATTTTTTTTTATCAAATAATGGCTTTCTTATCAAAAAAGTTGCCCCCCCCCCTGTGCTAGAGGAACTTGAAGCCAGTCTTGCTGATGGATTGGATGCTGAAAAAGTGTGACTTTGATAACATGCTTAACTCCCAACATGTGAAAATCCATTAATACTAATTATTCATCAAGAAGACACGCTACTTTTCTTCTAAGGAAGAATCTTCACAGTTTCAGCTTTAAGAAAATGGCTAGAAAGAAAAATTTTAAAGATATCTGACAGTCAGTCTACCTTGAAAGCGTTTACAATGCTATTTTAACTTACTTCAATACTGGATCTTACTTTACTCAATCCCAGGAATGCCATTAAGTGTTAATGGAATTCACTAGTTTCTCTATACTGAATTCCTGGTCATTGAAGTATTACTATCAAAGAAGAAGTAAAACGTTCTCAGACATCTTTTGAGTGATCAGAACTTCTGCTAGGTACATCATATCAAGTAATTAGACTGTTCATGATTTACTTAAGTTAAAGTGCTACCATTAATGATCACAGGCAAAAGATAAGCATAGGAGCTCCAGCAGGATATCCAGGAAAAAAGTACAGGAAATGTTAAAACTCTTAACAGAAAAGTGAATAAAAAATTATTTACAAGTCATTGTCACCTGAAAAGTACATTATAACAGGTCCAAGTAATGATTCTACATGCAAGGGTGTTTAAAGGCAGATAAAGTTTCTATTCACATATTATGAGAATGTAAGACTTTCTGCTCTGAGATCTGGAATATTATCACAATAATCCCTCCAGGGAATTTTTTTCTGTTTCAATAAGTATATCAAATGTATTTCAGCAACAGGAATCTTGACAAGTTAGGAGTGGAGGTAATACACTAGATTAAAGGGGTGCAGTATGATACTTGTACCATATGATACTTGTGCCATATTGCAATCACATAGGTGAAAATCAAAGATAAGAAATAAACCAAATTCTGATCCAATGCTTGCAGCCAGTTTTCTTACAAAGCTTGTCTTGGGAGTAAGCCTTATCCTTATATTCTCATACTAGGGTTTACATTTCCAAGTGAATAAAGGGTGAATGAAAACTGATGCCCCCCACACGCAAATAGACTGCTTATGTATTTTCTTAGAAGCATTTGTATATTACCAAAGGTATGACATCCACTGAGCTACAGTTTGAGAACCACTGAATTACAATAATGCACATTACATATAAATTTTAAGCATCTGAAAACATTCATGAAAATTAAAAAAAAAAAAAAACATTGCTTTTTGTAGACAGGTCATCATACATGAATCAATTTTATTTTTAAATTTAAAAACTGTATTTTTTAATTGGATCTAATATTTTTATTACCAAATTTAACAAATAAGGATTTAAAAATTTATTTTGAATTAGCAAGATACCCGAATATTTAACAATATTTTATGTTGAGAGAGTGACAGAATTAAAAGCACACACACCTCAATTTCTCCATTATGAAACAAATGAAAAATTAAGGAAATCATTTGAAATTTTTTAGACAAAATATCAAATAATTTCAACTGAATAGTATATTTATTCTTCCTCTAAAATTTCTTTCAAAATGTCTCAAACTTATACTATAAATGTACAGTACTAAAATTATTAGGTATTAAAAAATTAGATCCTTTCTCATTTTATAAAAAGAGTTTATAGAAAAATGAAGGAAAAAAAAGCAACAAAACTTTGACAAAAATATCAATGAACAACAACTTCTCATTAAACTGAAGTGACTTTCATTTGACAATACAGAAAAAAAAAGTCCAAGTTCTCTTCTTTTTTTTTTTAAACAAATTAAAATTAGAACAAATTTTTTTCCATACTTTGACTGTTACTTGTAGATTATATAAATTTCTCTGATCTAAAAAGAATTTTTTTAATGAATTAACTTGCAGCAGTTAATAGTTATAAATGCTGAACACTACTCATTATAATCATATAAGCAGTAACTTTTTTTAGGAATCAATATCAAAATCTTTATAGCTTTTTTATTGATATATTTAAGCACCAATAGTTTAAATATTATTATTTAGGATTTTAAAAAAAAATTAATGCCTAAAATCAATGAAATTTAAAGAAGATTAAAGCTAATATTGTAAAAAATTCTTTCTATACAATTTTAAAAAAAACAGTGATGATATTATAGAAAGCCCATAAGCTGTGCATTAACATTCAAAAATTTAAATAACTTACTCTCTCATACATGTATTTAAAATATCTAAAACTACACCAGCAACTTAATGTGATTCATTTCCTCTTATGCTTCATTATAACCTAACTTTTCACAATTAAAATCACAGTATATCTTAACATTCAGTTATAAGTAAAATACCTGTCTGAATCTAAGAGGGAAAACTTTAACAGTGTTTACTGTAGGATACGATCTTAAAAAGGTAATAAAATGGTTGTAGTTGAAACAAATACAGAATATTATAAATACACTGCTGGCCACTGTAAATGCAACACCAAGAAAGACAAGAGAGAGCACAACAAAACTTATTTTGTAGATAACATGTTGACGAAGTATAAAATGATTTAATTTATAGACTTCTGTGAAGTGTGGTTCCTGCTAGAATCAGCAGCCAGAGTAGCCGCCATTGTTGGAGATCACCGCTGCCACAAGAATCGGCATTGATTCAAAGAGACTTGGGATGAGTTCTTCGAGTACAGCAGACCAAGCAGCTTCTACACGTTGCCAAAGTTGATCTGGTGTGGCAGCTGGGGGTGTAATCTGGGTCAATTGCTCAGCTACCATGGACCACATGTTTTATATTGGCGAAAGATCTGGAGAGCGAGCCGGCTAGGGAAGCAATTCAATCTGGTGATTGACGAAGAACCTTTAGACAATGCGTGCCACGCGTGGTCGCGCATTATCCTGTTGAAATATGGCTGTGGCCAAGCCCTGAAGGTAAGGAAGGACAACTGGCTCCAACACCTCGGAGATGTAGCGCTGGCTGTTTAAAGTATCGGCAACAGTACTAGAGGAGTGCGAGAGTGATATCCAAAATATCATCCCATACCATAATACCCGGCGCAGGACCAATGAGGCGGTGCATAACGCAGCTGTTTAGCATCCTCTCTCCGTGGCGTCTCTAGACTCGAATCCGACCATCGTGGTGTGGCAGACAGATGCGTGACTCATCAGTAAAGACAACTTCATTCCATTCTGTCGCCCACATCCTTCTTTCATCGCACCATTGGTGGCGGAGACGTCTGTGGTTCTGCGTCAAGGGTAGACCAAGCAATGGACGTCTTGTGGACAGACCACCCTGCTGTAAACGGCATCGAATGGTACGCGCAGACACTGAATGATGCGTTACTGACTCAATGTGCTGTGCTATGGTTCGTGATGTGACTGAGCGATCCGTCACTGCCATGTGCACAATTTGCCTGTCCTCACGTGAAGTGGAGCATTGAGGTGGATGTGATCGACCACGTCGGTCCGTCATACCCTCCTGCATCCAACAGTCACATATCCGCATTACAGTTGTTTGGTTTCGTCCAACATGACTACCGATTTCCCTGAAAGATAATCCACAGTTTCGGTAGGCCATTATCCTTCCTCTGTTGAACTCAGATACTTGATCAGAAGCTGATCGCTGTTTTCTACGAGACATTACTGATCGTTTTATGAAAAAACCACAAGAAAAACACAACTGCCGAACTTGAAATCGATGAAATCTCCAAGCCTTAAATAGCGCTTTGAGGTGACGCCACAGGCGTGCATGATGTGTGTCGGCGCTGAAATTCTAATCATTTGCATATCTCACTTCCGCTAATGCATGTTGTAAATTTCATGTTATTTGTGTGCTTCCTTCAGGGTGTTGCATTTACGGTGGCCAGCAGTGTACTTTCCATATATGTTCAGGGGGAAAAACACAGATGCATAAACACCAATGCATGCATATGTGGCTTAAAAAATTTGTAGCACTTAATTTCAGACTAGCATTTACTACTGCCAAATATGTATTATTTAAATTTTTTAAAAAATTTGCATAATAATTTGAAAGGAGCTAATTATAAACATAAAATAAAAGAATTCCTACAATTCACTGTTCCACAAAAAACAAAAAAATGCTTGACAAAAAAATAATGACATGAGATAAACATATTTAGAAAGGAATTTGAATTGCTTTCTCGACTAAGTATCAAGATGAAATCAAAACTTCAGGTTTAGAAATCTTGTTAAATATATTAATGGGAGAATAAAAAGTTGAACTTTGATGAAAAACATTTTATGGAGTTTGCTATATTTTAAACAATATAGGTTCTAAGAAATTTACAATGAATTCACTATAGCAGGGTTTCTCAACTGCTGGTCCAGCAGGCTGAAACCGGTTAGCAGAAAATTTGATTAGTTCTCGAAGATTTTCATCCCTTTACAGCATAAAAAAATTTTATATTAAAAAAATAATAACATTTTGTACAAACCTTTTATGTTAATTCCATATTTTAAGGGTCTAGAAATACATAATTTTGTCTTTGAAGGAATCAAAGAGCAGCACTAATCTTCTTTTTAAACATTATATGTCAAGTGTAAGAATTTTAGATATTTAATTTTGTATTAATTATTTTTTTGTTTTGTTTCTATTCGTAGCGATTTTAAGATTCTTATATTATTTTGCAACTTTTCTCAAAGGTTTAGTTACTTCTACAAAGGTTTAGTTACTTAATTATCTTAACATTTAAATATTATTTTTATGTATAACATTTTTTAATGCTTAGTAAAATTTTTTTGTTCAAAAAAACACTAGGACAGTGAAATATGTTTAATGCGAAAACACTCAAGATTAAATATTGGTTAACATGAAATAATACAATGGACCCAACAAACTATTGTGTATTTTCATGCATTTTTTTCACTTAACACGAAATATGGAAAACACTAACCAAGCAGGCAAGATTTAAGAGGGGTATGAAATGAGAGGCGGTTTTACATGAGCCAATTTTGCTTATCTAAGCTATATTCACCCTCCATCCCTACAAATGCCTCACAAAAGCATCTTACCTCTCAATAGTTGACATTGAAATTCGGTGATGAGAACACCACAGTGGGAGTAAAAATCAGAGAGAATGGTTTGCTTTATTTTTCCATTTTAATTTTTTTACAATGGCAAAAAGCTCAGGAGGAAAGCAAACCCTTATTTTGCTTAAAATGATGGTGAAACTTCTTAAGGCTTTTGATCAAAAATAGAAGATGAAAACAAATCTGCAAATATTTTGGTATTTATAACTCTACTTTAACAACAATAATTTTAAAAAAAAGAGAGCAAATAAAGTAAATATTTGAATAGTTTTTATGTAATAAATGCTTATACACATATCTAAGTAAATAAAATGTACTGTAACTTAACTTTGTTGCCATATATGGTTTTTTTTGCAATATCCTTTAACATGGAAAAATATTTCAGTCCCCTCAGTTATATGTTAAACGATTTTCACTGTATTTTTTTGTGGACAAGCTAGAATTGCGTTGTAAGCATTCAGTAAACCCAGTAATTTTGAAACACCTTCAGCTTATGAAGATGACAGTGTAAAAAATATGAAAAGGGACACAAGAATTATATATACACCTTTAACATATTCCTTCAAAGTTCTGTCATGTTTTCAATATGGACTATTGTGACTTTGGTCTGTTAAAAAAGAGCTCTTTCTTTCATGTATTTACAACATTTGATGGAGTATTAAAAGTAGTAAAAAAAGAGAAATGAAAAACAATATACCCCAAAAATTTTATAAAATGGACAAGTGACATTTAGGTTATCAGAGTGAACACTTATAAAAAATCTAATGCAGTAAATTATGGATTTATATGCATCAAAGTATTTGCATCCTTGAATTTTTATAGATAAAATTTTTTATTCTTTAGGGTTTTATATTTCAATTAAGATTTTAATGTTGACTCTTATCCCTCTAAATTTGTGTTAAATTGATAGTTACATATTTAACCACATAAAATCGACATTTTTTTCTAAATAAAAATTAAGGCTTGGATTTGCTTTGGAAATATACCATTTCATTTTAAAGAATTCTTGTAACAGTATTCAAAAATAAATTTACAAAATATATATATATTTTTTTGAAAAAAATTACTTTTCTTTCAAAAAAAATTTTGAATTTGTACCCTGATATTTAAAGAATAAAAAATAATGCAATTAATCGTCGCAGAAACTAAACAGTATGGAACACATTTGTGAAAATGTGTTATACATATATGTTTTTACACAAAAATACAGATCGACAATCAAAAGGATGATTCAACTTTAAGATCATTCAGATATTTCAAAAATAATACACATAAAGATGGGAGGGAAAAACTATGTAGTAACAAATCAAGTCTCAAGTGCATTTCGAATCTGATAATACAGCAACTGTAAGATAAGAGATACAGACGCAGGAAAAAAATGCAGTCAAACGATAAATTTACAAAAAGTAATTGAAGGAATTTTACAATCCACACACAAAAACTCAAACAACAGAAATTTAAAAGCATCATTTATCTTACCCTTCTAATACTACGTGAATGTGGATGAGAAATGCCGGCATCTCTTGAATATAAAAAATTGTCGCTACTTCTTTTATCTTCTAACAGACAACCCTTTTCAACATCGCTGTCTATATTAAAATGTTTATTATAGTTCGTCATTTTATATGTCAGATTATTTGATAAATTTGCATATCACAGGCATGCTGAAGTATTGTAAATCCAGCCTACTAACAAAAATTGCGACAGTATTACTTGGAATGCAATCCTATTTCCTCAGTAGACGTAAAACTATTGCAACATTTTCTATCCACACTTTATTCAAAACCAAAACAATCATTTCAGATGTATACAGTTTACTGATAATTTTAAGAAATTCATGGGAATTTTATTCCATTTTTAAATCCTACAAACATAAACATAACTTGCAATTTTATTACTAGTTATTTCAACAACTTCAAATTGTAGAGTTTTTAAAATCTTAACCTGCACATATTGTAATAACAACAAAAGTATATCTATAGCGAATTATCATAACTTAAACTGGACAGCGCGATTACATTATTAATAAAAAATAATAATAATGCATCGCAGAAACACAATCTCGGTTTTCACACAGCATGTGCAACTGAATTCAGAACAGGGTAATTGAGAAAATGTTTACAAATAGTAGGAACTGTGTTACAGCGGATATATACTGCCGGGTTCATGGAATGGCAACGAAGTATCTAGACTATCCAAACTCAACCTGCGGGCCTTTCTGAGTGTCCCGCTCATGTCACATTGCCTAAAAAATCCAATTATTTAAAGTATCCGACTACTTGTGACAACTTTTTTTTGAAAAAATGGAGATGTGGGGAAATTTTTTGTTGTTTTTAGATTTGTTTAGTATATTTTAAGAAAAATACGCTAAAATAAAAAAGAGAAAAATGGGGAAAAATGGGTAAAAATTTACAAAAAATAATATAAAGGGGGATCATTCTGTACCAAAAGTTTATGAAAAAATTTTCAATTTTTCAATTCTGATGTGTTGCTATGTTATTCATTTTTGAAATGACCTTCATGATAAGGGATATTTTGATTTCTACAAAAACTTGAGCACTTTATCTTAGTTATTATATGAAATTGCTTTAAATATAAGAGTGATTATATTCACATAAGAGACTGTAAATTTTGTAATAAAACAGTGATTGATAAATCGGAAGGTTAAAATACTTTTACTAGTATACAGAACATACACTAAAAATGCACACTAAAACTTGACAATATTCCTATCGTACGAAATGTGTATTTTGTAGTAGGCATTATTACTGTAGATGTCTGAAACTCAACAATCTGCAAACTAATTCTTGAAATCATGTGGACTTTAACGGTTCCCACTACCACAGATGAAGCATACAATTAGAATGGCAGGGATTTCTTAAGGCCTGGGCTATCTGGGCCCGGGCCCAGGGCCTCGCCTACGGTTTGGGCCTGGTTTTGTTCTCGACTCGTCTTAATAAGATCATGATCCAGATCATTTTGATGGTAAAATATTATTCCCGCACATATTTTCAGAAAAACACGGAATTTCAAACTGCATGTCAATTGGCAAAACTGGTAAGAATTTTTTGTTATGTGATGACCGTTATATATGTCTAAGCCTAGGTCTAATACCGGAAACAGTCATTCAACTCGTTTACTTGAAATACTACTTTTAAGATCTCAAATAGAGCCTACTTTTGCATAGGGGTCCAGGGCCTCAGAAAACCTGAAGATTTTAGGCGCTAAACCTGAAGGGCGTTAAGGAAGAATTTCGGCATTGGACTCCTTCTCTTTCAAGTAATTTCTTGCAACTCATACTACTTTGTATGCATGAGCTCGGGTTCTATTGAAAGAGATAGATTTTGGTAGAGATTAGACTCAATAAAAGTGATGAAAAGCTCGATCATGTTTTATGACATGCTTAAGGACGAATGAAAAAAACTGGGCAAAATGACCCTGAGTAAAACCCCTTTTCGAAGAAAACTTAGGAAATTTTTTGCGTCAATTTGATTTCTGAACTAACTTCTTTTACCTTCCTGTGCTTATACAGACAAGGTAAAAGCGGAGAACTGTGTGTTTAAACAACAGCAGCAAAATAAATAAATAAATAAATAAAAAATAAATAAATAAATTAAAAAAAGGAACTATATTTTTATTTTGAAATTCTCTTTTAGATTTTTAAGATTTAATGCCCAGGTATTAAAATTATTGCGTAAGATAAAGTGAATAAAAAGTACTTTGTTGCATTTGTGCTTTTACTGCTTAATTTATTATTTTTCGCTTTTATTCGTTTTTTTAACACGCTTTTATAAGTTTCACTTGCATGTAACGGAATCTTGGAATTCGATTTTCACCCACTTAAAAAGGTCAGATTAATTCGAAATTTTTGCACACTTGTCAAGGCCCGATGACAATACAATAATTTCATAATTTTGTTCCATTGTGCTCATCAGAATCGTCAGGAATCATGATAATCAGATTTGGCGACAATTAAATATATCACTTCTAGATTTGGCAACTTACTGCACATACACTTTTCAGATTTGGCGACTAATTCGATATACCATTTTCAGATTTGGCGACTAATTCCATATAACATTTCAAGATTTGGCAACTAATTCCAGATTTAGCGACTAAAAGAAAAAGGTGCAACCCTACAGCGCGTGTTTTTAATTAATACACTTGTGGTTTATAAAAATAAAACAAACAAAAAAAGTGTTCAGTATGTGAGAAAGTGGAGTGGATGTGTGTTATCAATTTCTTACTATAATATAAACATTTTTCTGAAAATAAAAAAAAATAAGCTCGTCATGTGAAAAAAAAATAATTTACATTCCAACTGCTAAATATTTTTTATTTTTATAAAGCAATACGTTTAGAAGTGATGATACGAATTAACATTATAGCAATACGTTTAAAAGGTGAGAATACGATTGCCATTTAATATTACCATGTTTTTATTAACTCGCTTTCTTGAATGTCTGTTCGGGTGGAATTTTGTAATTTATTTTAAACTGTGTGACTTTCCGATGAGCTAGAGACTTGAAATTTGGAGCATATCTCAGAAGTGGATGACAATGCATGAAAATGTGAAAAAAGAAGGGAAAAAAACGAAAAGGAGGAATTTTATACTTTTTAGTCCGTTATAAAAACATGTGGTACATCAAATTTTTTTTAATTCGATCTTTTTTCTTCTTACCTCACATTTTATTTGTTTGACCTGTTCTTTTGAGACGGAATCTAATATAATGATACGGGACTCACCCGAGGCCCGTAAACAGAGAGAATAAATACACTTCAGAACCTTTAATTAAAATCCATTGAAGAGCAAGACTTATTCCAGCAGCCACGTAATTCTGGCTCCAAATATCAAACTCAAGGATAAATTCAACAATGAAAAAATGACAGTTTAAAAAACTAAAAAACACGTTTTTATTTTAGATCGAACTAAAAAATGAAAAATAAATTATAATTTAAAAAAACTAAAGAACACGCTTTTATACTGAATCGAACTAAAAAGTAAAAAAATAATTCTTAATATAAGAATAAAATGATGTACGAGAAAATAAATGTCATTGGGGTAAAAGCGTGGGGTGCAATTTCGGAATTGAAAGAAGTTAGAAACTATAACAATTGATATATTTATAGAACACCCCACGCTTTCCCCCAATGACATTAATTTTCTCGTTCATCATTTTATTCTTATATTAAGAATTATTTTTTTACTTTTTAGTTCGATTCAGTATAAAAGCGTGTTCTTAAGTTTTTTTAAATGATAATTTATTTCATTTTCGTTATTTTTCGTCAGTTTCTTAGAATATTTTCATGTTGATTAACATATTTAAGTGTGTGTTTTTGTAGCTTGAATGTACCGTAATCTTCTTAAATCATTTTCATTTGGCATTATTATTCAAATGAAAAAATATTAATTGCCTCTTGTATAAAAATAATTTCTTTAGTTACTGATGAAAAAGCAATAGTAGTTTATTTAAAATACGAAACATTTTAATGAGATTTGAGTACATTCATTAATTATTTACCATACATAAAAGGATTCTAACAATAGCTCGAAATTGAAATAAAACGTAACTATATTTATTATGATAATTTTGTTTGTAATCATAAGGTATTTTGATAATTTTGTTTGTAATCATAAGTATTTCGATAATTTTGTTTGTAATCATAAAGTATTGCGATAATTTTGTTTAGTAATAAATGAACCAATCTATAATTTCTAAATATTTAATTTATATTGCCTCAAACTGTTAAAAGAATTTTCAAGGAAAAAAATATGTTTACTTAAGTATACACCTATTTTTTAATAAGGGTAACATGTGAAATAATTTTTCGAGAATCTACTCTAAGACTGCCAAGAGCGCTATTATGTTGTAAGATTAAATTGGATCAACTTGCAGAAATTCCTTTTTCTTTTGGCGTGTTATTGCCATTTTAAGAGGGATTGGCACGGTACCTTCTTGATTAAGATTTTTTGCACCGACAATTTTAAAGAATATTCAATGTAATCTAATAATTAATTATGTGCATAATTAATTATAATATACATAAAAATTGTACGATTTCTTTAAAATGTCGTATAACATTCTGTATGCTACTAATAAAGTTAATAAAAATGGATATTTCAAAAATTATAAAAACTGAGTTAATAAATTAACTGTATTTTAATTCAAAGAAATTTTAAGAAAATATTTCAGAAACTATAAGATTTTAAGCCAAAAAAAAAAAAAAAAATTTTTAGTTTTTGTACATTTTTAACCCAATGCAAAAAACGACATTGAATCGTTTAATTTTGAGGATGAATTGGATCAGTTTTTGCTATTTTTAAACGAAAACTAAGATACAATGAAAACTCCACTATCGAGTTACAAAAGAAATGGTCTCGACTTTCCCTAACGTACAGATACCTTTGAAATTATTTTTAACAATACCGATATCAAAGACATCAGGTGAGAGATCTTTTACAGTTTTAAAGCTCCGTAAAAATTATGTAGTATGGGAGGAGACAGTATGGCCATATTATACAACATTTGAGAATTAAGTTCGGGGAATAGTTTTGTAACAATAACGTAGATGAAATATTAAAGAAAGTTACATCACTGTCCTTCGAAATAGTCACCTCCGATAACTATGCATGGCTGAGATCTGCTACACAAATCCTGGAAACTTTACAATAAGTCTTCTTTTGAGATGGAGTTCAAAAGCCTCGTCACGTTTCTTTGGATGTCAGTGAATATTAACGTCGCACTGTTCAGCTACACGAGGACTTTTTGGTGACGGCCCATGTAATTTTCAACCATGGTCAAGTGACGCGGACGACACCTGAGCTGGCACCCCCTTCTCCTAACTACCACACCACACCAATGGGAGGACGTTTGAGCTCTGGACAGATTTAATGTGCATCGCTCCCCTATACGGCGGGTCTTCAGTGGTACTTGGATCGAACTCATGACACGTTAGCCATGATCCGATGCCTAGACCACTTGGCTACCGTGGCCACTCGTTGAATGTCAGAAATATCGTCAAATCTCTTTCATTTCAAAGCGAGTTGGAGTCATGGGAAAAAGTCTGTTGGATTGAGATCTGACGAGAATGCTGAATGCTCAGTTGGTACCATCCTCTTTTTTTGCCAGGAACTCTTTGCAGATATTGGTTGTGTAGGGCAAGCATTGTCGAGAACAAATAGCCATGAACCCTGTTGTGCTACTGGGGTCGTACCCTTGTGGTGGCGGTGTCCTACCTCGGACCCCGCTCACTCCGCCCGGCACATCTCGAAGTGTGAAAGGAAACATATCATCACCAACAAACACCATAATAACAAATATATTTATTCAAGACAGACAAACACTTAAACAGTCACAAGTTTAACTATAAGAAGAAACCTTGGAGTGATTCCCTAAAACGTCGATTAATCCTAATACTCAATTCGAGGTAATTCCGACTATCAGAAATGGACAAGGAGAACTATCACTAACTGACCTCAGGCCGGTACTGAAACTGTTATCATAGATCTTCAATATAACAATTTACACCTTTTAATTTATACCCTTTAAACGCGCGCTAAGTTAATGAAGTAATTCTCCGGTGTTACTTACGTGACAGCTTGGCAGTTCCTTCTTTCTTACATTTACAAAACATATATATAGACTTTATATAGTCGAACTAATTAACATATATCTATCTCGTGTTTTTCCTGAAAAGGCTGTGAAATAGTATAAATGCTAGACCCAAAGTTTCCCAAGAGGATTAGTTCGGAAATCTCGCGAATAGCCCCGTCATACCCTGCGTAGATGTTTCATGAAATGAGTCAAAATTTCAATGTACCTTGCAGAATTCATCGTCCAGCTATCATGCTCACAGTTAATCGACGATCATTCGTGATTAATTTTCTCACTTCCTCATTGTTATAGTCACTGACGGAGATCGCCGGTCTTTCGCTAAGGGGGTTGTCAGTTACACTTTCCAGGCCTTCTCGAAAATGGGCGAACTACTCCTACACATACTTCATGGTCAGTGCTTGATCTGCATAAACACGTATCGGTATCGAATAAGTTTTTGTCGGTGTCTTGCCTAGCTTAAGACAAAACTTTAAATCGATATTTTGTTCCTTCATTTTCCTGTTCTCAGTTAAGAATCAACACACTAAACACGCACTTAGAAAACAAGTCTTACATGGAATACAAGCGACGCTTAACTAAATAACGGCGGTGGCAGATGGTCAACACCTTCCGCTACACATGTGCAACGTTTTGTTTCGCCAGTGTTGACAGATTGGCCGTTCTGAATTTCTTCACCAAACTTTATTTTCAGAGGTTGTATATAGATCAAGATGCTTTGGACCAAATAGATACTGCAAAAAAACTCGAGCCATTTGCCAAAGAGAAATCAAGACGCAAAGTTATATAACAAAATTGTATATATAAACTTTTTAATTTTTTTAAAGTAAATTTGTAAAAAAAAATTAAAATTAAATTTGTAAATTAATTTTTGTTTTTGTTTTAGCTATACATTTTATTTTGAGAATTTAAGGTCAGCGAATCTTTTCACAATTTCAATATTGTTCGACTTTTAAGATCATAGGCCTCAAAGCTTTTACCGCCAGAGACCTCCAACTAGCTTAATCAGTCTCTACACTCACGTATGGAACTTGCATCAACATCAAACACCCTTGCTATAGCACGATTTCCGTTTTCTTTGAAAATTTAATCACTTTAGTTTGGAAACATGTACTGTATTTACTTATTTTTTTTTTAGGACCAATATCTACTGCAGAAAGGAACACTACGAACTGTATTGATCATATGCTACAGGAAACGCAATGAGTCTCAGGAGTATTCTGATTTGTTTCAAAATAAATCATCCATCTCATGCTTCAAGCACAAAGAATGGATTTTTAATGTTTATAGAAAATACGTAAGAAAATCCTGACCAGGCACCGATTTTGTTTCCCTTCCCTCTTTTCTTGTGCTTAAGTGTTATAGAAATATATATTTTCTTTTTGCAAAAGCCTGGCATAGTAACTGAATAAATGATTTCAAAACATAAGAAGATTGCACATGTTTATTTCAGGTTTCTCATGAAAAAAGGGGTTGCACATTATACATAAAAATGTCGCTTGTAGGTGTAGGTGCGCGCTATATTCCATGTTTTACGGCTCTTCATATTGATGCAATTTTTTAGTAAGATTTCTCATATCTTTCTTTTGAATTTCAAGAAAATATTTTATATTTACGAGATGCCAGCAAATATTTTTTGGATTATATGAATCCATAAATAGGATAAACCTTTGGCAGAAGCTATAAGATCAATAATTCTACAAATATACTCCTTCACAAAAAAATATATGCACCCAGAAGAAATTGAAATACTACCCCGAAACTTGGTAGGAACGTTATTAAAATAAAATCACATTACCAAATTATGAAATCAAAGCATTAGATAAAAAATACAACATAAAAATAGTAAAATAAAAAGATTTCAATATTATAATTTAAAATTGTGAAATGTAGTAGTATTAAAAGTGGCCGCTAGAATTTCAGACATCATAGAACGAACATTATGATGAAAGTGATTTTGTTTGGTTCAATTATAAGCCAAACTATACATTTGGTGATTTTCAAAAAGATGCTATTAGTTTGCTTACATTCTGTATATTTCTTAATTTTTTTTAATTTAAGATATTTTTAGCAACATATATACTTTTGTTCAGCAATATGGTTTTTTTAGAGGTTCTTTATCGGTCGTTTTGATTCCTGCAAAAGTTAAAACTGAGTATTTTAATGTGGATCATTTCAGAAAGCTCCAATCTTTTTGAAAACTGTTTTAAAATATAGGCTGTGGTGCTGCGACTGTAAGCAGGGCCCGACTCCATGGAATTGTTCTTTCAACAGGACGGAGCCCCACCGCATTATTCTTTGGTGGTCCATCAATACCTGGATCAGGCATTCCCGCATAATTGGATGGGGAGACGAGGGAGCATTGAGTGGCCACCACGTTCCCCGGATTTAACTCCAATGGATTCTTTTTTATTTGGAGTAGTAAAGGATAAGGCTTATTCCAAAAAAACCCTTCACAGTATGACAGTTGAACAATTTCATCGATGAGGCGCTCAAGGAAATTCGTTCTAACCGGAATTTGTGTTGCATTGTATGTGAGAGTGTCAGGGACAGGTTGCAGGAATGCATCAGTACCGAAGGTGGACATTTTCAGCACCTTCAGGATTAAATATGTAACTATATGCATGTAATTAAACCTGCAATAAAAGTATTGCTGTATAAGTAACTGTATACCTACTTTTGGGCCACTCTGTCTAAAATGTAAATTATAAGCTTTACTGTGTATATAGTATTAATAAGTTAAAAATATAATCTCTAGGTACATTTTAATGAATTATTAGTTATATCTTTCTACTAATGTTTGAAAATGACTGAAATGTAATAATTTTAATTGATCATTTTAATAAATTTTAATTTTCTACCTAGAATTCATTAAAAAGGTTAGCATAGTATGTAATTAAATAGTAGAGTTTATCTCAAAACATGTATCTTTTTTATATATGTGTGCTATAATTTATTAAAACTGCTTTTTATATTCGTGTTACCAGTATCAGTTTAAACATCATTAATAAGTATACAAATTTAAATTAAAAATATTCCTTTAAAGAGTACATATTTTTAAATTTAAAATTTAACATATTTCTTTGGGTGCTAAAAATTCTACAGCATTTTTACAACATTTTTATTTACATAGAAATGTTTTAACTGCTTCTGATTCATTGATTCATTCTATTGATTCATTGTGTCATGAGGATTGAACAAATTCTGTACTGGTTAGCTTGGAGTTCATCGACTCTATATACCTTGTTCAGATTTAAGAATTAATGTGGTAGGTATTTTTTTAAAATGAAATTATGTATATAATATTTTGATCATTTAATAATTTAAATATTGTTACATACATAAAAAGATATTCTACATTTTGATTCTGTATTTTTTGTTTTCCTTGTTTAAAGAATTTAATGTATTGCTTTTAAAATTCCAAGTATGTTAGTGAAGTATTATTTTGATATGAAACATAATTTATTCAATTTAAATCTATTAAAAATGCTTTTCAATAGTTCATCCCTTCATAAAAAGCCATCCAGATTTCAAAAAAGGATGTGACATTTTAGGATTTTTTTATATAAAGGCTATTTTTGCATTATATTTTTATTCATCAGCTATATAATACTTCTTGAATATGAACTACTTTCAAGATGCCTTAATACAGTGAAATACGCTTAACCCGAAAATGCTTAAGATGAAATATCGGTTAAGCGAAATAATAAAATTGTCCCGACAAACTGTGTATTTTCATGCGTTATTTTTCTCTGAACACAAAATGAAAATCACTTAACACGAAAAGATTTCCCTTCTAGGAATGAACAGAATACGGAAAACACCACCCCAGCGGGCGAGATTTAAGAGGGGCGTGAAATGAAAGAGGGGTGGTATCACATGTTTTGCAGAAAGGAGGCTAACTTGGTCTTGAAATGCCTTCGGGATAGCCAGTGACACAAGCCAATTTTGATTTTTAAGGGGGCATAGTACCTTGCGAGAAAAAAATTGTTCGTTACCATATACATGTTACGATTCATCATAAGTTAACAAATTTTGCTTATTTTGATCTGAATTTTTTATATTATGTATAACAATGTATAAACTTTAAGAAAACTAGAGAAATTTTGTTCTTAAATAAATACAATATTTTTAAAGAGATGATAAATATGTATACCAAATTTAAAAAAAAATTACTTACCTCATGTTCCCGCAAGATAATTTTTAAATTATACACTTTAGAATCTCAATTATTGCATTAAACTGAAGCTAAATGTAACCTTCATTCTGTATACCACTGAATTGAAGGATATCTTATATTTTAATATTTTTTTTAAATTAAAAAATGTGTAAAAAATAATTTTTTTAAAAATTTCAATTTTTATACTGTTGCACACAAATAAAAATCTATTGATCCATTTCCCATAATAGTGGCATACAGAATAAAGATCTATGACTAGAATATGCATGCCAATTTTTGTAGCTCTAGAGTAAAAACTTTTTTTACAATCTTGCGGGAAAGTGTAAAAAACTGAAACTGAGAAAATCAAGTTTAAAGATTGACTTTTCAATAATTCGAATAAAACTTTATACATAATACCTAAAATGATCCTGCTTCATATGTAGGACCTTCTAGTTCTGCAAAATGTTCATTTGTGGCTTTTCTTCTCATTCTGCTAGCCCTACGGGCCTCTAACGTATATTATTTTGATTTAATTTCTGCATTTCTTATGCGTGCATAATTTGCCCGAAAGGCAGAAGTAACAGCAAAATGCCCTATATTAAAGCCAAGAGCTTTCATTATCTTTATACTCCCTGTAATTCCTTCGTTAAACATTACTATTGCCTCATTTACAGCTATGTCAACAATATTTTTAGACGATCAAGAAGTTTTGGGGCAGTACTTCCAAATAGTCGAGTTGAACGACTCATTAGCATTTTGCGTTTTACCTCCCAGACATTTTTTGAGCAATTTTGGTGCACATAGTTCTGCTATTATAGGCTTTATTTTATACATTATGGCAATTGGCACAGTATTTTTATGCTTAAATAAAGAAACACTGTTTGTAACAACTGCCTTTTGATATTTGCACCACGAAGTATCATCGACTGAGCAGAAGTGATGCATAGGTTCATCATCAGTGGACCTATAATGAGAATAAATTGCCCATATGGCCTGACGCATATCTTTAGCAGAGCTGCGATTCTGTCTAATAGCATTGCCATAATCGGTGGTAATTGTGCCAATTAACTTATCAGTCAGTCGATTTTTACCGCTGATACTCTTACCATCTGATAATTTTTAGCCACGACTCATTATTTTTAATTTTCGCAGCCTAGCACCCATACCGCTTTTGTACGTGACCCACACATTAAACTTTTTCGACAGCATATAGTACTGTCCTTTGAAGCTCTGGGAAGGTTTTTGTATCCCCATCACCGATATACTTGATATATTTGGCATTTCGTTGCGGGACTGATCTTTGAAAGATCTGCTTCATCCCGTCTACTTCCATTTTACTGGAAGAACAAATATGGTTCTTTACAGTGTGGTTGATGTTTTAGTTTCCACTCCTTATATGAATGTCCAGATTTTGGACCTCGCCATTTTTCACATCCTTTACAATATGAAGAAAGATCGGCAACATCAAGCACTTTTCCAGTAATATCTCCAATGACACTACACACACCAATACGTGAAGTATGTCCGCGTGTTTTCCACGTACCATCGCCACTGACGCAGATTTCGTTGCTTCCAGAAGCTAATATTTCTTCTTTCGCAGCCTTCTTCATGGAGTCGTCTGCTACTTCACATCTGGCCAAATTTATTTTCCGCAGGATCTTTTCATACGCCTTTTGTGACACTGGTGGTGGCAAATCCATTGCTGTGCAAAAATGTTTTATACCACAAAAACCTTGCCCTACTGTGCGCATAGCATAGGTTATTAGTGTATTTACTTCATAGTCATTACCTGAAGCAATAACTGGTGAACTTTTGAAAGGGGACAGTGTACTGCATGAGTAGCATTCAACATAAAATTCAAATACCAATCCGTACAAAATCTTTTCTTTTAGAACTCCTTTAGTATTGCAGTTAGGACATGTTACATATTGGGATAGTTCAGATAATAAAATATCAATGTTTATCAATCTATATCCATTAGATTGATTGGAATTTCTTACTTCCTTGTCAAGATCACTTTCTTTGCACAGTTTCTTAGCTGAAGCAGATATGCAATCAACATCAAGCTTATCTGATACTTTACGAGTATATTGGTTATTATGAGAACGTTTTCTCTTACGACGATAGTCACTACCTCTACGTTGTACTTTGCTAGACATTTTTTTGCAAATTAATAGGAGGCAATAAAACTAAAATGAACAAAAGTTTTAAAAACTTTTCTAAGAATTGCGAGATAAAACTCTAACGCGGAAGTAAACAGTATGAAAAATAGAAATGTAAACAAACATTACTTCGAACTAGGGCTGTGTTGAGTTGCAAACTTCCTTCTCTAATTAAAAATAGATAAAATTAAGAATTAGAAACAACTAGGGAGAAAATAATTTCAATAACGCCATCCGTTTGAAAACCGAAACTTACGAAAACGGTTTGTTTACATTTGGTTTAAATGAACAATCTGCTGGTGACGTTTGACATTTTTAATTGCTATTGCCGTAATTTTGGTCCGATTTTGATGCGGTTTGTTTTAAAATGCTATTAATAGTCTGTATTAATTTTTAAAAATATTTTTGAAAAACCGATTTTTTGAAGGTTTAAAGGTACTATGGTTAAGCTACTTTCACACCTTTCCACCCCTACAAACACCACACAAAAATATCTCATCTCTCATCACTTGACTTTGGAATTTGTTGATGAGTACATCACAATGTAAGTAAAAATCAGTAACTTTGATTCGCGTTTAGTTGCACATTCCAATGGTGAAATGAATAACAAAATGGACGGCATCGAACAATCTGTTGATAATTTGATGCTGAAAAAGACTAAGCAAAGAAAAATATCAGATTATTTCCCAAAAACTCAATAAAAGTTTTGTTTTTCAGAAAACTTGAAAATTTTAAATTAAATTTCATTCAGTTCTTGGCAACGTTTTTGTTTCATTGATTTTGATGAAATACAGGCATATATACATATTGATGTGAATAAAATGTACTCATAATAAACTTAATTTTGTTGAATGTATGATTTTTTTGCAATATCCATTGATACGAAAAAATATTTCAACTCCCTCAATTTCACAATAAACGATTTTCATTGTATATACAGAATAAAAAAATTGACTGTTCTATTTTTTAAAAAAATATACTTGAGTTGACATGTAAAAATTTTTCGCATTTTCATGTGATAAAAATTAAGTAATACTTAATTATCGCTTAATGCATAAGTTTTCCTGTGTCCTACTATAAACACACCTTGTGTGAAAACCCTTTATATAAAAATGAAAACTTAAAATTATATTATTTTTAAAATAGTCATTATTAAATAAAACAGAATGTTTTAAATTTATCATCAAAAGAAAATTCTTTGTTTCAATGTTATTGTCTATTAAATCCTTTCCTTAAAGTTCTTGTAACCTTTGAAATTTCAGGATAGTTCTGATGATTTTAACCTCAACTTTTGAGATATTTTACGTGCTTTTCCTTTTTCAAGCAATTTGTATAAATACTATTTTAAGAGTAAATAGGACAGTAAGTAATCACATCTTTGTTTATTGTCCATTGATGTTTTTATCCAGCTTTGTAATCAGAACATTTTTTGCAATATTATTCAAAATTTTTGCCATAAGTTAATCAAGTCTTTGAGTGCATTTCTGTTTTGCTACCTGTTTTGAAAGGCTGTCATTGCTATATTCTGATTAGATTCTTACTGTTTATTAATGATTTATTTGTATAGCCCTTCAAAATCCCATAGACGGATACATTTAATATTTTTAAGTCTTTTGAACCAGTGAAATAATTTTTTTATAAGGATAAAATATATTTGCAAAAGAATAAAAAAACTTCTGTTTTTTTTGTTCTTATGAAATATTACTTATATTCATATTATGTATACATTTTATTAAAGCAATTGCTATCTTTTATATATTTCTTAAAAATATTCTAGTGATATCCTAGCAAAAAATGTGTCGTAGTCTCTCACTACCCCTATGATTATTAACTCCCCTTTGCACATTATCTAAATTCGGGTATGTTGGATTCATAATGAACAACTATTTAATTAATAAATCAATACTATTTATTAAAATCTTTCTTATGATAAAAATACACAAATATTAATCAAACTTTAAGAACAACAATTTACAGTGGAGTGAGATAAGAATTCAATTATGAACGACGGAACACTAACTGAACTCACGGAGAATAACGCATACAATCAAACTACGCACTTAAATCTAATTTATGAAAATCACAGACCTGATATCTTTTTAAGGCAGGATTCTTTAATACTTGAAGGATCTAAAGAGCTGCTTCAATCCTTGATATCTTCCGTTCCGTCCGAACCGAATTAATGATCCTATTCCAATAATCTTCCTACGGCAAACAAACTTCACTAGTTAAACTAATCTCTCAGAATCACCTTCTTAATCAATCTCGTAGTTAACTCCTCTATCAAAACACGTAGTCATCCTTCTCTCTTCATTTCATTTCTCCCTTTTATATCTCTTTCGAACTCGCTAAACCCGAAACTATCTTATTTGCATAAGTCACACTTTTAGCTCTCAGCGGGGATTGGTTAAAATGAATACAATCTTAAAAGAATTTGAGGGAAGGTTAGTGAAACGCGTAAGCACCCGTCACAAATGGTTGTTTTGATTGCAAGTGTTTTTCAAGTAATAAATGCTTTACAATATTGTCGGATAAATTCTCAGAGAACGCAACACAAAGCATGAGGATTCCATTTCTTTAATAACTTTTTTTTGTGAGGGAAGTGCTCTCTTCCCTCAGTGTGGGGAGATCGGAAGGAAGACTAGCCATATTCCAAAATAATTTCAATTGATTCTCACACAGTATCAACCACAACACAAAACTTATTAACCAAGTCCAGAGATGGACCCAAATTCTAAATATGAATTACAATAGTGAAGCCGACGAGATACGAGAAGACTAATTATTAAAGCAGATCACTTACGTCTAAGCAATACTTTCTAAGTGTCTTAGCGACTTAACCTAATTTAATTTCTATTTGACGAATTGTAAACTTTAATATTATAATATTCAACTACTAAGTATTCTCGTCCATTTTATATTTAATCTATTTCTGCTAGCCGTAGCAGTCTATAACTCACTATAACTTAATCTCATCTCCTTATCATCTAATATCTAACTCGAAAGTTTAATCTTTATATAGAAGACTTAATTTGCATATGCTCACATCTTCTACTTCGCACGAAGGTTCTCAATAAATTAAATTTTAAAGACCATTTTTCCCCAAGAGGATTTGTTAGTAGATAAACGTAGAATAGATCCAGGACATTTTGAGTTGAATTGTTAATGGAATGGAATTCATTAATAATTTAGCTAGTTAAAATCATTCTTGATTCTCTTCAATTTTTTTCTTTTTTATATCATCAATTTAAGTGTTCATATTAATGATGCTAAATGAAGACTGAATGCTTTGATTCAATAATTAGTTCACGGCTAAGTAAAGTGTGCACTGTTATTATAACCAATTACTTTTTATGCTACTAAAAGCATGCAAAACATCACTTTGCTTTTTTCTCATTATGGTTTGTTATGTTGCATCTCTATTTATATATTATCTTTCTTTTTGTAACTTTAGTTCTTCTAATCTGGCAACAAAAGAGTTGTTAATATTGCCGCTGATGTAAGAACACGAATAAAAAAGCTTACGATCGAAAATATTTCTCTTCTGTTATTATAAAAGGATGAATCAATTCTAAATAATATTTTTATTTTATCCCATATATTATTCGCGACTAACTCATCTACAAACTGGTGACCCATACATATTTAAAATCTGATGGATGAGAATAACGAAATGGCTCTCGCGAATTCGAACGAGCAAAAATTTGAAGCTAATAAGGTAAGCGTAAAAATTCCTCCTTTTTGGGAAGAAAAGCCTGAAATATGGTTTTTCCAAGTTGAGGCTCAGTTTTCTATTGCTAATATAAATCAAGAAGAAACTAAATTTAATTACCTTGTAGCTCAATTAGATCTAAAATTTATAGAAAATATATGGGATATAATTAAAAGTAATGAGAAGAATAAATATTCTTGTGCTAAAAATAGACTTTTAAGTGCTTTTAAAGAAAGTGAAGAAAAAAACATTAAAAAATTACTTACTGGAATTTCATTAGGTGACATGAAACCCAGTCAACTTTTGAGGCAAATGAAATCGTTGGCTGGAGATAATATCACAGAAAAAGTTTTAAGGACTTTATGGCTAGATAAATTACCGGACTCCATCAAAAATATTTTAGTTGTTAGTTCGTTTTAGAAAATTTGTCTGTTATGGAGGATAAAATTTTTGAAATAAATTCATCGCCAGAAATTTATTCTGCTACTACAGATAATTCTGCTATGAAAAATATTCTTGAAAAAGTAAGTCTTTTGGAAAAACAGATTTCAGAATTATACATCAACAGAAGAAAATCAAGAAGCGAATTTAGAAATTCCAGTCAAACACGAAATAAAAGTCGAAGTCGATCTCGTAAGCGTCTTAACCCAAATGGAAACTATTGTTATTTCCACTTCATGTTTGGTGCTAAGTGTTATCCTAATAAATGTAAGAGTCCATGTTCCTGGAATAAGGCATCGGAAAACTTAGAAAAGCAGTAGATTTAGCGGCAAGCTCTCCTGCTACAGAATATAAAGATTGCCGTAATTACCGTTTATTTGTAACTGACAAAAATACCGGTTTACGCTTTCTTGTTGATAGTGGTGCTGATTTATCAATAATACCTGCCTCATGCAAAAAATAAAATTTGTGATTCTTTTAAGCTTTATTGCAGCAAATGGCTCGGAAATACCAACTTTTGGTCATAAAATTTTAACTTTAAATCTAGGGCTGCATCGTGAGTTCCAGTTTCCTTTCATTATTGCTAAGGTAGATAAAGGGATAATTGGTGCTGATTTTCTAAATAAGTTTAAACTGTTAATTGATATCCGAAATAAACAGTTAATACATGGAATAACTAACCTTCATGTTAAAGGTGAAATTTCTTCTATTTTGCAAGAAAATGAAATTAACATAATGGATAAATCATCAAAATTTTCTAATATATTATCACAATATTCAGATTTAATTAAACCAAATTTATTAATTACTAATACGAAGCATGATGTTAAACACTATATTTCTACTAAGGCCCACCGGTTTACTCAAAAGTTCGTCAATTGGATTTAAAAAAATTAGAAATAGCCAAACAAGAATTTAAATTTATGTTAGATAATGATATCATTCGGTCTTCAAAATCTCCATGGGCTAGCCCACTGCATCTTGTGAAAAACAAAAATGGAAGTATTAGACCATGCGGTGATTACAGACGTTTAAATGCTCAAACCATTCCAGACCGTTATCCAATTCCACGTATTGAAGATTTTCATCATATTTTAAAGGGAAAAAGAATATTTTCTAAGATTGACCTATTCAAAGCATATTTTCAAATTCCAATTGCTGTGGAAGATAAGGAAAAGACGACCGTAATAACACCATTTGGCTTATTTGAGTTTAATGTTATGAGCTTCGGGTTAAGAAATGCCCCATCTACTTTTCAGCGCTTTATCAATGAAGTGTTATTTGGACTAGAATTTGTTTTTCCATACCTGGATGACATTCTAATAGCCTCTGACAGTGAAAAATAACATAAAACTCATTTTAAACTTGTGTTTGATCGTCTACAAAAATATGGCTTCGAGTGAATATCTCAAAATCAACTTTGGGAGTAACTCAATTAGAATTTCTAGGATACTTGATAACACCCGAAGGATCTAAGCCACTTCCAGAGAAAGTAGACGTAATCTTATCATACAAATTACCCGAAACAATTCTTGAGTTGTGAACCTTCCTCGGACTCATTAACTTTTATAGAAGATATTTAAAAGATGCTGCTAAAAATCAAGCTATTCTTCACGAGTATTTAAAAGGTTCAAAAAAGAATGACAAGACAAAAATTCTTTGGACAGAGGAAGCAAAAGAAAATTTTGAAAAATGTAAACAAGATCTAGCGCATGCTACTGTATTAAGCTTTCCTGACCCTGATTTACAATAGGCTTTATTTACTGATGCTTCCAATTTTGCAATCGGATCAGTATTACAGCAGTTTGAAGCTGGAAGTTGGAAACCGATTTCAGTTTTTTCTAAAAAATTAACTGATGCACAGAAAAATTACAGTACCTATGATAGAGAATTATTAGGAATCTATCTCTATCCGTCAAAAAATTTAAACATCTTCTTGAAGGGCGAAATTTTGTTATTTATACTGATCACAAGCCAATTACAAATGCTTTTCAATAAAAAAATGAAAAAGTATCACCTAGAAAATTACGTTATTTACAATACATATCACAATTTTCAACAAATATTTGTCACGTTAGTGGAGAAGAAAATATAGTAGCAGAGAGATTCATTGTCCAGGATTGAATCTATCTCTGAAATAGATTACGATAAAATTGCTGATTCACAGGTTGATAATGAAGAACTTAATAAACTGCGCTTGAAGCCATCCTTAAATTTCAAACAATATCCTCTCGACTCTGGTAAATTACTTTGGTGTACATTTCAAATGCAAATTTTCGTCCATTTATACATCAGCCTTTTCAAATGCACATGTTAAAAAAAATTCATAGCTTGGCTCACCCTGGAATAAAATCTACTGTTAAGCAAATAGCTTCCAGATTTATTTGGTTAAATGTTCGAAAAGATGTCAATCAATGGGCAAAATCTAGTATCCATTGTCAAAAGAACAAAATTAATAGACATACACATGCACAAATTGCCACCTTTCCAAAAAGTAGATGATCGATTCAGTGTCATCCATATTGATATCATAGGTCCATTTCCTGCATCAGAAGGAAAAATAAACTGCCTTACTTGTATTGACTGCTTCACATGTTGGATAGAGGTTATTCCTTTATCAAATATCACGGCAGAAACGGTTGCTCGAGAATTTTATATTCACTGTGGATTTGTCGCTTTGGAATGCCATACCGTGTGATAACAGATCAAGATGCTCAATTTAGATCTGAGCTCTTTAAAACCATAGGTATTGTTTGTGGATTTAAAGTAAACACAACAACAGTTTATCATCCACAATGTAATGGAAAAGTTGAAAGAATCCATCGCACTTTAAAAGCAGCCATCAGAGCACATAACTCAGTTAAATGGACACAGACTTTACCAACGGTATTGTTAGGATTACGATCGGCTCTACTTGGTGACACAAATTACACCATTGCACAAACGGTTTACGGACAAACTATCCGATTAACAGGAGAATTTTTCTAGAAACCGAAAAACATCTTAGACACATATACGTTTGCGGAAGAATTACAGAAACAAATGGATCAGTTACAACCACTGAAAACTCGCCGACAACCTTCTCAAAAACCCTTTGTCGATAAAGACTTTCATACCAGTACACACGTGTTCACACGTGTCGACAGAGTAAAAAAACCACTTGAACCTCCTTACGATAGACCGTTCCCAGTGGCAAAAAGATACGACAAATATTTTACTGTGACAATTAAAGGCGAGGGCATCAATATATCTGTAGACAGATTAAAACCTGCATATTTGTTGTTAACTGATGGTGATAATCCTGATAAGCTCAAACAATCAGCACATGCACCAACCCTGCCCGACAAAAAACTGATTGCGCAAACAAAAATTGAAAAACAGCCACAAGATTTGCTGGAAAAAGATGTCCAAAAGACACATAACGTTTCCAGCCCGTTACAGAAATTAGTTACATATTATTTTGTATGATTTTCATTTGTTGTATTTTTACCTTATTTGTATGTATTGCTTGTCAATTTAAAATTTTACCACTTTTATTGCATATTGTATCGTAACTATGTTACTGGGGAAGGAGTAATGTTGCATCTCTATTTATATATTATCTTTGTTTTTGTAACTTTAGTTCTCCTGATCTGGCAACAAGAGAGTTGTCAATATTGCGGCGGATGTAAGATCACGAATAAAAAGGTTGCGATCGAAAATAGTTTTCTTCTGTTATTTTTAATCATTTTAAAGAGATGAATCAATTCTAAAAAATATTTTTATTTGTTCCATATATTATTCGCGACTAACTCATCTACAGCAATAACCCTCCCTGTCTACCTTGTAATGCAGCTAAAGGTGAGGAAGAAAGAGAAGGAATGATTAGACATGATGATTTCAAATTATTTATTCAATGTTTAGATCAACTCAAAAACATTTCAAAGAATCACAATAAATAGGATGTTCCAATCAATCAACAGAGGGAGGGGACGAGAGTCGCGTTTTGGGAGAAAATATCTAATAAATCAACCACTTTATAATAATCGATCTTCTACCTCAATATTACTTTACACGGTAAATATATAACTAATTGCTAGTTAACCTCTTTAATACTTTAAATATCAAACGCAATATGAAGTTGACTAATACCTAAAATGTAGGCAGTCTTCTTATCAATTAAGGCTTAATCCTTCAATTTCTTTAGGAATATCACCTTCCTGTCTTAAATCTCTCACACGGACTTTCTAACCTTTTACGGTATTCTTCTCCTTGTATCTCACTTGTCACCTTTTGTTAACTAATTTTCTAACCCTCTAACCTTCTTCCCTTTCTAACGTTCTAGTAAGCGAACCTGAACTATGTATAATAAACTTAATTTGCATATCTCGTCTTCTTCTTAGGAGAAAGTTGATATTTTTAATAGTCCTAAAGATTTCCCAAGAGGGTTAGTGTGAGGACGCGTATAGATTCGTCACATGTTTATTTAATTTGAATCCAAAATTTATTAAAAATTGATAATTATACACCCTCGCACAAGCATCAAAATTGGATAATTTTATATCTTTAAATGTAACAGTGAAAGGAAATACACATTCAAAGTCATAGTTACCTGAAATGTATCTGTGAATGAGTGATTAATAATTGGAGAATTGATATTTGAGGAGTAGGATGACGCTTATACAATACTGAAAATATTTCACTTTTTTTGCCTGTCTTGTTTCCCTTCCTTTAGTCCCTTTATTAAACTAAGTCTACTCTATAAACCAGCAATTTTCAAAATAAAACAATTTTGCGAATTATGTTTTATACTCGTGTGAACGATCTAACCCTAACGATTTACTGTATGTCAAAGATTAATTATTAAAATTTTTTTCAAGTCATAACAACCAAGTTCTTTCTACTAACCAAAGGTTAATTGGTAAAGTTTATTAAAATATTTTGAAGGGCTTGTGGCAGCTGTAGCTGAGGGGTCATGGTCCCGATTTCTCGGCTGGAATTACCGAGTTCCGGTGCCACTAAAGACCACCTTTGTAGAAAAGCTGATACACTTTGAACCGCTCATGGCTCAAAATCCTCACATTGGTATGACATGGAAGTTTGGAGACTGAGGTGCCTAGCTCAGGCGTCATCCTCTTCTCTTGATTGAGGTTCAAAATTATGAGGTTTGTCACCATTATAGCCCTCAGATTGTTTTAGAGTGTCACATTAATAAAATTCAAATTGAATTGCCAAAGGTCATCTATGGTATGGGGCTTATATGTAAGTACAAGAATTTCTAATCCTATTTTTGTTATATTTCTAATAAAAAAAATGTTAAACATGCAAATGTTTACATTTTCTACGGACCAATGAGAATTTGATAAATAATTACTTTGATAAATGACTGAATTAGTACATATACTATATATATGATTAAAAAATACAATTCTTGTAGTTTACAAAGCATATGTGTATTTTTAATCATGATTTAATTGCTTAATGCAGTAGTTTCCCCAGTGGGGGTACGTATACCCCAGGAGTATGAAAAGGAAGCAGGCTCTTTTGTTACACACACACACACGCACACACACACACACACACACACACACACACACACACACACACACACACACACACACACACACACACACACACAAATTCGTAATTGTAATCAACATGCCAGAAGTAAACTTCAACAAATTTAAAGCTTTTGAAGTAAAACTTTTCATAGGCACAATATTATATCACTTTCATAGACACATAATAATGCACACACACAGCACAAGCACACATTAAATTGGGTAAAATAATTATATTTTCATTTTAAGAGTAAAACTGGTTTTACTTGTAGATATCACTGTGTGTGAATGATTTAAATACAAACAAATAAACTGTGGGGTATTTTTAAAAGTTGTATTTTTTGTAGTTAAAAGTTTGCATGAAACATTTTAAAAAATTTGTATCAGGATGTAAAATTATAAACATTTTTACATTCAAAGATAAATATTGAACTTTTATTGTTATAAACACTTGACACTAAATGGATAAAAATAATTGCTTTTTTAAAAAATAAAAAAATATAAAAAAATTATTTAAAAAAATGAGATACTTAAAAGTATTAAAAAAAACTGTATGAATCGTTAGCATTTCACTTTCACTGTAATATTCAGGCTGTTTTTTATTGATTGCAAATGGCTTCTTCAGATATCAAGAATTCTTAAAAACTCTTTTTCTGATGAATATATATTACAATTTCTGTTATACATTATCGAAATATAGCATAATATGTTTTTAAACATTTGCATGTATATATATATATATATACATATAGCCGTAGGGCCTGGGTTTGAATCCCGGAGAAGACATGGATGTTTGTAAATGTATAGTGCCTTTGCGTCATGGGGGTACTCTAAATAGCCGTCGAGCTGCTAGTCCTCTCGTGAGGTTAGTGGTAGGGAAAGAGATGTAGGAGGTCCCTAAACCTCCCCCAGGGTGTTCTCCCTCAAAATTAGGGGGGAACCGAGCAAAATAGTACTGTCATTTGAATGGTGCTTAAGGCTAAGACCAATGACAGGGGTACATCTAGCCCCTTGCCATGGTGAATTTCGTGGGCCTGGATCTGACGCAGTCGAGATCAGATGGCATAAGAAACAGCAACAAACATTTGCATTTATAATTTTAACATCTATAATTGGCATCTTATGTAGTTTAGATGTTAATTTACTTTTAATGTAAATTACAGTCAGTACATTAATTTTTAATTCTTTTGTTTTTTGAATACAGATCACTCCTTTTTTTTTACTACATTTTTCTCTGATTCCTTTACTGTAGTCACGGTAGCCTAGTAAAGGGCTCGAGGCCCGTGTGTCATGAGTTCGAGTCTAGTTCCACTGAAGACCCGCCGTATAGAGGAACGATGCACGTTAAATCTGTCCAGAGCTCAAACGTCCTCCCGTTGATGTGGTGTGGTAGTAAGGAGATGGGGGTAAGGGTGCCAGCTCAGGTGTCGTCCACGTCACTTGACTATGGATCAAAAATACAAGGTCAGTCGCATGAAGCCCTGGAGTAGATCAACAGTGCGTCGCTAATAATCACTCACTCATTGATTTCTTTATCATTGATCATTGGGTATGCCTTCATCCTTCATTAATATATATATTTTTCATATCTTTCGGAGGAAGAGCTTGCTATAGGATGACCAATTGCATCATCCACTTTTCAATTTCATGCGGGGATATCGTAAGATTAATGGCTAATGCATTACTTTAAATCATGTTTAAAACTGTAATAAATGATGGTAAATAATTAAATTTTTAACTAAAATTTCCTGATTAAGTAACATATTAATTTGTTTTGTAGCTAAGCATATCTATGGGAGATTCCGAATCTTTTTTTTGTTGGCATAGCTTGGCTAATTTCAAAGAGATTGAGTTTTGCAATTGACCGCATTCTTGCTATAAAAAAACCCTTTACATAACATCCATTTTTATAGACATTTTTTATATGTACTTCGTATTCACTTTATCTGCCTATTGTCTTCACTGGTCCTATAATAACTTATGAAAGCTTTTGCAATCAGATTTGTTTATTTACATATTTCCTAGTTTTATTTTAATTGGGCTTTGTTAAAAAGCAAGTTCTAGGAGTTAGAGTAAAATGTTATATGTGTTTTTAAAAAAAAGTAACTTGTATTGATTGCATTATATTAGTAATGTTCTTAAATGTAATTTCTAAATATTATTGCATTAATGAAAATGAATAACTTCATTTTCTTACAAATGCTCAAGACAGCTCAGCCTTTGCCATTCAAAGAACCCATACGGCATTTTCATCTTTTTCGTCATGTATTGTAATATTTTGTATATTAATTTCTTTTACAGTGCATCTACTCGTATGCTGATGCTGTTTAAAATTGACAGTTTTGCATTGCATGGTTTCGGTTATAGTTTACTTAAAATGTTCTTCCTGAAATATTACATTATTTATGGAGTTTCAAAATGCATTTCAAATTTAGAAGACATGGAGTTACTTCCACCTCCAAAGTGTATTAATTGCATTCACTTGCCATCTGAGTTCTAAAGACATTTTGACCGTGGTTTATATTGATGGATTTTGAAATACTTATATTTACCTACATGATATGTTGACAAACTGTGTGGAGGGGTAAATTTTATGAAAGATTCAGGCAGTTACATTTGTTTGCATATGGCATGGAATGGACACACTAATAGTGATATCAACATGTTTAAACTGTGTATTAGTGACATCCGAAATTGTGTGCAATGAAGTTTTTCGAAACTTCAGAAACTGGGAAGTTTTTTAAGGTAAAAAATCATATAATTCCTAGTTATCTGGTCTGTTAAAATTTTCATTTGTAAGTATTATTGTTGCTATTGTGTTTTAAACACACACAGACATGTAAAACTTAAGTTGGAAAGAAAAGTTGCTTGGGAAATATTTATGAATGTCTTAAATTTGAGACAAACTATTGATGGTAATCATTCTTGCAGGTATTGAAATTTAACTTATGGTTTGTTCCTTTTCATTTCATTTAGTAAAGAACTTACGCCCCTTAAACCTACCATTATAAATATTCCATTTTTTTCTTCCTTTCGAGACATTTTCTCCTGGTTCACAGATTAGAATGTCTGCTGCATTTACAACTCCTAATTTCCTAATGATGTGAACTTCTAGTTGTTTCTTTCTTTCGAACTTCCATTTAGGGATATTGGTTATCAAACGGGTTGTCTTAAGTAAATTTCTTCGAGTGTGTTTATAAGAAAATATGTTAAAAATTTTTAATTTCTAATGCATATAGTAATGAACATATAATGATCTACTGAAAACATTTTTCTGTGGTCCTTTGGTGCCACTTCTTATCATGAATTGTGGCTGTCCATGAGCTAGAAAGAACATCAACAAAATGATAAATCTGTGAATAAGCATAATAAATCGAATTAAGCAAAGCATTAGGATATCTTATTGTTTTTTTAAAAGTAGCTTTTAATGAATTGGATTGAATAACTGGGAAAAATTTATTTTCAGAACAATGCATTGGAGTGCTCCTATTTATTAAATGATAGTTGGAAATATAGCTCTTATGCAAAATTAAATGTTTGTTGTTTAATTAAGCTGCAGAACACACATGTATATAAAGAATAGACTTTTATTGGATATTCATTTTACAATAAATAAGTACACAAACATATAGAGAGTATTTAATTTTGTTATTTTATATTATATGTAATTGAAATACATGTAAGAGCGCTATGGCTTTATTTAGTTATTGTGCTTTTTTAATGCCATGGAATTCAAACTATGTAAAAATATACTATATGTGTGCTAAAAGATTGGCATGCTTTTTCTTGGTTAGAACAAAATATAAATGGTATTTTCTTAGCTGTAACATTTGTCAACACCAATCATTTGACTCATAATGTGAAATCTAAGAAAATGGCAAATTGAACAATTGGTGTATATTTTTATTCATTTTGTTTAATTTGGAAATTGTTTATTTTACTGAATGAATTTTTTTCCTTAATTTTTTCCTTTAAAAATTATTTACAAATTTAAAGAATATTTTATTTAAGCTAGGTAAAAGGATGATTTAGGTATAATTTCATAGAAACTAATAACTGTAAAATTCTGCAAAATTTAATTTTAGTAATATGGTGTTAAAATTTTAGCAATACACTCTTGAAAAGGGAAGCTAAAAGATGCTATGAAAATCCGATGGAATAAAACATCACATTGGTTATTTAAATATGAAATATTAACGTGCATACTATAAAATTTACATTCTAATGTGGAATGTTATGGCCTCAGATGAAATTGTGGAGATTTCTACTTTATCTTGAATCTTCATTTAACCAGCTGGTTTCATTAATGTGGGTTAAATCTTGAACTTTATTCAAATTTTCTAGACACTTCTTGCAAATGATCTTTATATCATCCAGATCGGGAACTTGACGTGAGTCTGCTGTGGGGGAGAACACAAGTACAAAATCAAAACATATCAAATACGTAAAACAAATAAAATAAATACAATATACATATTGTACATTCCAATTTTATAAAATAAATTCAAATATATAAAATAAATCAGATCAAATAAATACAACAATACATAATTTTCAAATAAAGTTTTTAATAATAGACTTAAGATTTTTTAAACAGTAGGCTGGATATTCATTTTTAAATTAAACATTCTACTTGTTTCTATTTTATTCTATTGAATGGTTATACAAGTTTTAAATTTCTCTTAAAAAGATTCTTCAATCACTATTTATTCGGAAAGCTACGTGTGTAGTTTGATTACAGATTCTGATACTAACTGCAGATTCTAAATGCGAAAGGGAAAGTCAGTAAAAAGATTTTCCATAAAGTTCTTTGAAATTGCTTTTTAAAGCACATAATGACATTCTTTCATATACATATTGATATGTTGAAAGTAAAAACATTAAGAGTGTCATAAGAATAATAGTAATGAGTTACATAAGAACAGTTGTATAACAATTTTATTGGAAAAAAAGATAATCTTCTTTATATGAATTGATCTTTAAATCGGCTGTATATGTGCATTCTGAAAGCCCAATTGACACAAGCGTGAAAATAATGACACAGCTGATGAATCCACGGTCAGATTACACTTTAATTTTTGTCATCAGTGTATGACGAATGAGACCATAATTTTTGTTAAGTCAAATTAGTAGTTTTTTCCTGAAACCTATAGATAAGATTTTTGATATTCATTGATTTCCATTTAAGCAGAATTTCGGTTAATCATTTTTTATTTGTTACATTATTTGTGAATGGATCGAATGCTTAGTCTTGCAACACATGGATATTTTTATTTTAAAAATATTTATTGTGTAGGATAATTGTATTATCTATTATTAGGTTAAACAGTTGATTGTAATTGTACTTCTAGTTTAATTTTAAAATTAGAATTATTTTGAATATATATATATATATATATATATATATATATATATATATATATATACTTCATGTACTGTTTTAATTTTACTTTGTTATGAGTTTTCAAAACTAACTAAACTTTTAATAATTCCTTTATTTAAATTACTTATTCAGAGACAATTTCTAAAAAACTAGTTGTTTCTACTTGATTTAAGTTTTTGTAAATTATGCTTTTTTGTGTGAGTGTATATTCTATATGTAAATACACTAAAAGAATAAGCATGTTTCGACTGATAATTGAAATTTAGGTGAACTAATTTTGCATCCTGTTTATTACATAACTATTTTAATGTTATTGGGAGCTTTTATAAACGTATGATGTGACACTCATAAAAGATTTAAATGAAGATAATGAGCAGAAAGAAAACCAATGAATTTTTTACGAGGCCGTATTAATGTAGATAGCAAACTCCTTTAACCTCTTCAGGGGCATTGGCACGTAAATGTACGTTTATTTTAATTACATTTTTTACAATAGAAAATTATTTTTAAATTTGTCAGAAAACCATTCAATACAGAATCTAAACAAGAAAAAAATTCATTGAATATTAGCATGCTGACAACTGTATATCCCATTTTATAATCACAGTTTTGAAAACCTCGCGCAAGAGAGACGTTAACATCTTGTATGTAGCGTTTTTGCAATTATTTGAAAACTAATTATTATTAGCTAAATAAAATATCAAGTATATGTAAAATATAATCCCTTTGAATGGCTGTGTAAATTTCAAGATAATTGAATATATATATATAAATTTCAAGATATTTCAATTTGAATATATTAGTGACATTTTATAAAAAACGTTGAAAACGTACACACATGTGTACATTTATCTTTTCAAGTAACGTATGTTCTCACAATCATTTCGAGTAATATTTCTTTCAAAATCGCGTATTTGTGAAAGTCTATTAGTAAACAATAAATAATTTTTCTCATAACGGGATCACTTTATTACGATAAAGGTGATTACGATGAAAGTTAAAAAGGGATACAATGAGATGCAAATTATTGTAGAGATACAAAATAACATAAGCTCCGATGCTGAAGGAATAGAAACATTATCAGGTGCGGAGAATGAGCAGCTCATTTGACTACGTATCAATCCGGGGCGTGACGTACACCCCCGCCCAGGATTCTAGGGGGTTCAAAGAGCGTGTAAGATTCGGATTGGAGCCCAAAACCTGACTTTGCAGGGGGAGGGGGCTTAAATACTCTCCGTTACTCCACTGGTATCACTCCTAAAGCGGAATGATAATATCTACATATTCAGAGGTACAGAGCCTGAAAATGGGATAATAAAAAAAAAATTATAACAATAACCTGGCCTTTTGCCGTAACAGAGTACAACAAATTCATGGGGGGTTTTGATTATCCTTTGGGACAATAGTAAGACAGTGTAACGAAAAGTAACCATTCTAATACATTAACCGGTTACTGCTGTGTTTTAGAAAGAGATGAGCAGGAGAAAAAATGAAAGCATGAAACAATGTTAAAATAATATTTTAAAGCAGAGTTTCTTAATTTTTTCTTCTCTTACCGTCAGTAAAACGAAGACCATAAACCGTTTCTTTATATGTGAATTACTTTTCTCATGAAATCTCTTCCTTTACTTTCTCTCTCTCTCTCTTTCTCTCTCTCTCTCTATATATATATATATGATAATAATACATGCATGGATTAAATAAAACTGGGAAATTTTATGTATTGAAAAACATTTAAAAACGAAATAAAATGTGATGTAGCATGTAGTACTTTATGTGCTTCGTCTTTTTTTTTAGCTTATTTAACATTACCATACTTACATACTAATCGATATTCTAATGAATTAAAAAGTATTGGAGTATTTAATGTTTATAAAGTTTATTTCTTGGGCATATCAATGGGATGATTGTTGCTTCCCTTTTGAATTAGGACACTGGCATACGATGTAGTATTCTTAATGATAAACACTACTGCCGTTACAGTAATTTATAATTTTAATTAAAATCAAAGAAAATGGCATGTAAGCACGTAAAACTGAAATCTTTCTAGAGATTCTTGAGTCGGACTTGGAGTCTGTTAACAGAATTCAATGTATTTGCAACAGAAAAAAAAAGATACATTTTGAGGTTTGTTGCACGTAACGATCTACCTTACATTCCCCCCCCCCCTTTAAAATGGAGGAATTTCATAGGAAATAGATTAGTACTACAGAACTGCGGCTTTTTCTGTAGCACTTTTAATGCATTCTTGAATAAAACACCATATGCCGCTCTATTTGTCCTCCTATGGTAAGCTACAAGGTTTCTGCGAACGCTGTGTTAAGCTGTGATATGTCTGATTATTCCAATTAAAAAAAACTTTTTTTTTAGTTGTCATCTAATCTACCTATAATATTTCTTTCGCATTTCAAGATGCTGGAAAGTTAGCTATTTTATATTTAATCATTTTACTCATTCAAAAACTTTCAAACATATAATTTTATTTTTTTCATTGTTGAATTAATACTATTAGCTCACTCTCTCTCCCTATATATATTTATAAATATATCTTGTTCAAATTTTCAATCGTCAATAAAATACTTTTTATTCATCCATTGAAGTTCAAATACATTTTTAAAACTTGTAGTGGATGACACTTGATGTTAATACAGTTTTTTTTTCAAATATTAATTCATTAATTAAATTTCATTTTTTTAATTTTAAATTTATACTGCTTTATTTCAGACGAAGTTAGATGAAGTAGTAAACTACAACAGATGGTGCCAGTAACTTTTTTCTAACAAAGTAGGAATTGACTTACATTTTTTTAAATATTATTTGTTTTATCTAATGAGACTAAGCAATTAAAGTCAGAGTTGATAATTCCTATATTAAGTAATCAATTTTATATTTATTTTATTTTTGCTGTTATTGAAAGGAAGCTATATACAGAGAGATCAGAGAAATGAGAATTCAATTATGCTTACAAATGTCTTACTGCATTTGTGGGCTAATTTTGCTTACAAATTTCACTCGTAACAAAACTGAGGATTGTTATGTTCATTATACACGAGGTATGAATAAACCTTTAGTTAAGATCAGTAAAAATAATCATACGGTGGCAATGATAGAATCTAGGTTGTTGAGTCTAATCACGACCCAAAACATCGCATGGAATAAAATGATTTCAATGGCTTCAATATAACAGGGTTCTCAAATTATCAAATTTTAGCAAATTAAGAAACGATATTTATCGTCAAACAAAAGAAATTAAGAAGTTTGGAAATAAGGTATTTATTTAACCGTGGAAGAAAGATTGGAAGCAAGCCACTTCTGCGATTTTATTTGTCTGAGGCTCCTTGTGTAGCTATAGAGAGAAGGTGATTGAAAAAGCTGTTAGTGATAAGAATAAATATAACCATAATGATTTTTTGCCTAATCATTTTCTCTGCAGGTTAATTTAGTGATGTTTTTTTTAATTAAAAGACATGCATGTAATTGAAAGTATTATCTTAAGATAAAGTTAAACTAAAAACGACATAAGATTAAGGTATCCAACTACTTGCAACAACTTTTTTAAAAAAAAAATTAGATAATTTTTTTGTGGTTTTTAGATTTATTTAGTACATATATTAA
This sequence comes from Trichonephila clavata, assembly GCA_019973975.1. Classification (NCBI taxonomy): domain Eukaryota; kingdom Metazoa; phylum Arthropoda; class Arachnida; order Araneae; family Nephilidae; genus Trichonephila; species Trichonephila clavata. Next base: position 41,416 of record BMAO01004360.1, on the reverse strand, counting down.
AAAAAGTGCCAAAAGTAAGAAGAAAAAAAAACATTACTAAAATGGGAAAAAATTGGTAAAAATTTACATAAACGGGGCCCACTCTGTACAAAAAGTTTATGAACAAATTCTCAATTTTTCAATTTTGACGTGTTACTTCACCATTCATTTTTGAAATGGTCGTCAGGATAAGAAATATTTTAATGTTTGAAAATTTTACAAAAACTAGAGCATTTTATCTAAGTTATATTAAATGGCTTTTAAAAAAAGGCGATTATATTCACATAAGGGACTGTAAATTTTGTAATAAAACAGTGATTGATAAATCTGAAGGTTAAAACACTTCGACTATTATACAGAACATACACAAAATATTTAGTTAACTATTTTCTTATCTTTTTGAGTAATTACTGGCCTGTTTGAGTATTTAAAAAAAAACACATTTCGAGTAAAACGCGTTTTAAAGTATGACATATCTTGCTTAAAGTAAAGGCATCTGCCCTTACTAAAACACTTATAAGTTTTGTTCTAGTGAACGGAAAATAATAAACTTGGTATTTTTATAAAGCTAGTAAGATGGCCTATAAAATAAAATCATAAAAAAAGTATCAATTTTTGAAAAAAATCATGATTATATCTTAAAAATGTACTGCAAAAGGCAATGTAATGGCATATTTTTTCTTTATTGCATTATAATATAATTATTTATATTAGAGCCACAGACAGAGTTTTCTTTGACTTTGACTCTTGAAAATATACGCTTTTCTAAACTTTTACTTCATTTAATAATTTTAATCGCTACAAAATTTCCAGTAATCAATAAAAACTTATTACTAGGGGTATTAAATGCAGGTTAGTCTTAAATTTATTTATTAAAAAAATTTAAAAACTTTTTTTTATGAAAATTTATTTAAAAAAATTTTTTTTTGATATAAGTTCTCAGTTCTGAAATTAGTAAATTATAGGAAATTTCGAATTTCATTTTTTGAAATTTGTTTCTGCTAAAATTTAAGTTTACATTAATAACTTAGGAAAATCAATGCAACTCAATTATGAAATTGCACATTGAAAAGAAATCGTTAATATATTAAAATTTTTATTAGATACACGTGAATAGTTGCATTAATTTAAGTCTAGACGCAATTGTTTTAAAAGTTACATTAATTAAAAAAAAAGAATAAAACAAAATAATACGTGAAGTTAAAATCTAATCACCAATTACTGAATTAATTCGATGCAAATTAGTTGGTAAATGTTTCATTTGAAATAAGAAATTTATCTTGGATCCTATTCTGTCACAATATATTATTAAAAAACCGAACAATGGAAATTTTCATAAAGTAACGATTTTTTTTAACCTTTAAAAAAATTATTCAGCGAAGATTTCTGAACCTATCAACTTACATTTATACATTAAAAATGAATAATAACTTCATATCTTGCAAATTCAGCAAATAATTTTTGTTATCTGAACCCCGTAAGCTTCTTTTTGCCATAAAATCGAAAAATATTTTTACGATAGAACTCGTAGATCTTTTGCATATTTACAAAAACTAGTAGTTGGATTAGTAAAATTAATTTGAATTCTCTTTAAAATTTCGGTTTTATTATGTTCTACGTGTGAGTGTAAAATTGTATTTCCAATTCCTCCCCTCCATTGGTATTTGAAATGACAAGAAATACTCTTAAGTCATTACTTTTCTCATTTGTATAAAATGGCAGCTTTGGGGACTTTTCATTAATTTTGATCAGAAATCATTTTCTTTAATAACTTTGAAATATTGAATCCATTTTAAAATCTAGACTTTAAAACAAAATGTTAATAAGTTTTATAAATGAAACATAAATTTTTCTGTTACGATTCATTACCTTCTAAAAATTGTTCATATTATTGATTTGGAATGAAATGTTTCTACCCTCTCTTAAAAATATTAAAATTTTATAAAATTTTAGGTTGTTTGTATAATTTATTGTGTTAGTTTTTAAATTGTTATGCACTTAAATGTTTTGATTTTGTAGATAATTACTTTTTTGTTTTCGTTTATAATTTGAAAGATTTCAAATTAATTTTTTTAAAAAGAATTTTTAACAGTGTTTTTTTTAAAAGCATTATTTGAAACTCCTACGCATTGATATGAACAAAAAATGAGAAAAAAAGTAAACATTTTCATGATGCAGAAGTTAATATAAATAACGTTAGAAGTTTCATTTCGTTGTAAGTTTTATGTGTTATTATACTTAAGGTATCCGACTACCCTAAAATTGTGAATTTTGCCAAAAACTGACGAATTTTTTTATGATTTTATTTTATAGGTCAGCTTATTAGCTTTATAAAAATACCAAGTTTATTACTTTCCGTTCACTAGAACCCAACTTCTAAGTGTTTTAGTAAGGGCAGATGCCTTTACTTTAAGCAAGATATGTCATACTTTCAAACGCGTTTTACTCGAAATGTGTTTTTTTTGAAAATACTCCAACAGGTCAGCGAGTACTCAAAAAGATAAGAAAATAATTAACTGAAATTTTTTGTGTTTGTTATGTATAAAGTCGAAGTGTTTTAACCTTCCGATTGATTAATCACCGTTTTAGTACAAAATTGACAGTTCCTTATGTGAATAGAAACGCTGTTTTTTTAAGCCATTTCATTTTATAACTAACATCAAGTGCTCTAGTTTTGTAAAACTTCAAATATCTTTTATCCTGGGTCACTTCAAAATAGAATAACATAGCAACACATTAGAATTGAAAATTTGTTCATAAACTTTTGGTTTAGAATGGGCCACGTTTATGTTTTTTTTTGTCAATTTTTACCCATTTTAGTAATAATAATTTCTTCTTCTCTTTTTAATTTTAGCATATTTTTCATAAAATGTACCAAACAAATCTAAAAACAGCAAAAAAAAAAAAACCAAAAAAAAAAAAATCCCCATATCTCCATTTTTTTTTAAAAAGAAGTTGTCGCAAGTAGTCGGATACCTGAAGCTAATATTTATAACGCTACAAATTATACTTGCGCAAAGATATTGATTTTTTAGTGTCCTGCTTATATGTTGAACCATTTTTAACTAAATGAAATCCCAAAGAATCTTTTAAAAAATTTTTGGATTTTTTATTTTATTTCCAAAGTTTAAAATAAAATAAGTGTTTCTCTCTGCCTTTTAACCTGAAATTCTAAATTTTGTGAAACATACTGTTTAGTATTCTAAGTTTATTGATTGTAAGTAAATAAAGTATATTTCTTAAAACTTATTCCAATACTTTTAAAATAAATGAATTATAATTACAGATTTTCAAAGTTTAGATTAAAAATACTTTCATCAAGACTAGATATGAAACAACTCACAGAGTTCTTATCAATAATATTTTTAATATATAAAACCGCTAACTCTTTCTCCTTTAATTATAACCTTTTCACTATACTGGGGGCAGCTAAGTTTGATGTCTTTTAACAAAATTTATAGGGAATATAAATATTTTCCTTTCGTGAAATAAAGGGGAAAATTTATAAAGTGCAGAGGGAAGCGTAAAAAAATCTGTTAATTTCTTTTTAAGAGGAAATATTTGAAAGTGATATCTTATGGATAAATAAATCCGACAACTCTGAAGTCGAAATAAAGTCGAAAGTGCAGGAAAAAAACCCAACTCACTTTTGTACTTTTTAATATCGATCTCTATGCATCTTCATAATATTAAAAAGTACTCCGAGTAACAAATTCTTTACTAACTTGTGCGGGTGCTAGCAATTTTATGATAGAATTAAATAAACTTACTTCTCTGAGTTGCCGTAAGGGAAAGAGCAATGAAGGCACTTGGTAAAAAACAGAACATAGCTCCCATTAGAGAATTTCGTAGAAAACGTTGCATGGCCTTAATGCCTTGCATACCTGAATTCAAAGCTGATGGTGAAAGAGGTTTACTCATAAGCGGCATGATAAGGGAGCTTAAAAAAGGCATGAACGGTAAATTGGGTAGTACCGTTTGAGACGGCTGGGAAACTCCTCCTTTCACTGGTGCGGCTGCCCATGACGGTCTTGAAGGGATTGGAATATTTGACCATGGATCCATCACTGGAGCTACTGAAAAATTTCCCAGCTGAGGTAATTTGTTTGGTTTCCCTGAGTTGACTTTGCTTCCATTTTCGACGTGGTTTTGCGTCAGTGTATCCGTACGTTTCTGGATTACGATGATCTTGTTGTGCTTTATGGTAGTCTTCAAATTGCTTGGCGCATCTAGTATGTTGAGAGTCGCCGATTTCACAACGTCTGGTAATTTCAACCTATCCCCCAATACATCGGTTGCTGTTTGTCGTGTGGGAGTTGTGTCAGAGACTGTAACTACAGAGGACGAATGATGCGGCCTTGAGTTGGGTAGTTTGTTCGACTTATGGTTGTTAATGACTAATGCATCCTGTGAAAAGGAGTCTGGAGTATTCATTTTTTGGGGAATTGCTGTGGTGGAGGCAAGTTTCTGAAACCATTTATGATTCCATAAAGTGTTACCTAGAAAAAAAAATTCAAAAGTTTGACAATTTTTCTTTTCTTATTATTGCCAATTTTATATTGAATATTTTAAGAACTGCTGCGGAGATTTTTAAACGTCAGTCATTCAGTATAAAAAATGAAATATAAAAGGAAAAATATTATTCTTTACGAAGTAATAAATCGGCAAATTTCATAATTTAAACTTAAGTTCACAAAATTTAGATATTTAAGGTCCCAAAATTAGACTGCCCAAAATTCGCCGCTTTAATGAAAATTTTCGAAATTTCTTTTATACTTTTATTTTATAGCCCATACATTTAAGATTCCAAATACACTCTATTTTTATTTCTACGATATTTAGAAGCAAAGATATAGCATAATTAGTTCACGGTAAATGGAGGTTACAAAACCAGAGGTACAAAAAATATTTTTAAGATATAAAATTGAAATTTTCAGAACATGTTTTATTTAGCTATATCTGTGTTATGAATCAAAATCCAATCTCTGTGTATATATTTATGTACTTTATAGCTTTTTTATGAAAAAAAAAATCATTAATTTTTTAAAAAATCGTGTTTTTGCATAAAATTTGGTATATTCAAAAAAAACTTTCAAACGTATTACAAATCTTTTAATTTCTCACACATATAAAGATGTTATTCACGTACTCTATAAATATTATTTCAATACGTTTATTAGAATTTTGTGCGACTGAAATTTTTCATCAAAAGTTCACTGAAAACAACAATTGTTATTGTCTATAAAACTCTCCAGAAAGCAGCAAAAGGTTAAAAAAATGTTCGAATTAGTTAAACATGAAGCTAAAGAGATCTTGACTTATAAATAGGGTGAGTTTTAAAAATGTACACAATTAGTAGAAAATTTCTTATACAGTATTAAAATCTTTAAATGCATTTCCTGAGAAAATATGTTTTTCAATTTCTTGCTTCATGGTAAAGTTCACTACAGGATTTCTTTTTAAGATATATGTATATATATTTTATTAAGAACATTTATATACCCCGTGCACCACACAATGTATCACACGGGGGCTTACAACACAAAGGAAAGAAGGAAGGATTAAAACACAAACATCCATGCCTTCAACCCAAGCCCTACGACACCGCAGTCAACGTCACTAACCATTACGCCGGACCGGCGGCTTTTTAAGATATTGAACTGAAATTTTCAGAAAATGTTTTATTTAGTTTTATCTCCAGTATGGACTATTATCTAATCTCTGTGTATATATTTATGTATTTTATTACACTTTTTGTGAGAAAATAACACAAGTTTTTTTTTTAAAAACTGAGTTCTTGCATAAAAAAATGACACATTTCAAACACTTTCAAAAGTACTACGTGGCCTCGGTAGCCTAGGGGTCAAAGTAACGGACTCGTGGCCGACTTGTCGTGAGTTCGAGCCCAGTGCCGCTGAAGGCTTGTCATATAAGGAAGCGATGCACTTTAAATCTGTAGAGAGCTCAAACGTCCTCCCGTTGGTGTGATATGGTAATTACGAGAGGGATGCCAGTTCAGGTGTCGTCTTCATCACTTGACTATGGCTCAAAATTGCGGGATCCGTTGCCAAAAGCCCTCGTGTAGCTGAACAGTGCGACGTTAATATTCATTCATTCAAATGTATTACAAATCTTAGAGCTCTAAGCATATAGATAATGATGTTATTTATGTACTGTATAATTATTATTTGAATTTATTAATTAGAACTTTCAATATAAGCCTTACCGTAACTGCAATTTTTCACTAAAAGTCCCAATCTATCCACAATTATTTTTAATTTTGGAGAAATTGTGCTTGAATTCCTAGTTTTATGCCCCATTTCAAATAAAAAAGTGTTTATTTAGTTGAAAATTTATATATTTAAAAAAAGTGCTCCGAAGAGAGTTCCATACCTTAAATGTTCATTAGAATTCATATTTTGTTTTTTAGATTTAAAGACGTAAGTTAAATTTAAACAAGATAAATAGTTGTACACATTATTTGAACATAAATATGCATACCTCCATGCATGAACACTAACAACTGAAAGCAGCCTCTTTTATTTGAAATAATTTAAATTTGAATTAATCTTTTGGAGAATTTTACGTAATAACAATATACTAACCTTTGTGATTACTGATGACTATTGATAACGGTGCTTCCGGCTGTTTCCATACGGTTCCATCTCGAGAAGGCACATGATGATTGCTGACGGTAAACTCAGGCTTCCATGAGTTATAATAAATGGGTCCACCTAAACTAGCCTTCTTTTTCAGAAATTGAGTCGAATTGATAATATCAGTATCGGCATTTGATTCACTTTGGGAATAAAATGGTTTGCTGTCAATAAAATACCGGCTGGAATCGATCTTACTACTTGTCACCAGCCGCACTAACTGTAGCGTTAACAAAGCGATCGACAGCATCCTTAAGAGTAAAAAGGTAGAAGTCTCGGAGCACCACATCCGTGTGATAAGAACGCGATTACTGCATTTCTCCTTGATCCCGTCAAAAGATCTCGTGGGAGTTTCCCTTCCAATTATTCGCCCGTTCGTTATACGGCTGAAGAATCAACCATTGGTCCAAATCAAGCTATTTATATGGGTCACTAGATCAGCGGCGGATGTTTGTTTTGAGACTTCAGTCGTACTTCTTCAGCCTCGTGTTTGTAAGTGAAGTTGTGGGTGCTTCGTGTAGTGCCACAAGACGGGTATGTTACGGTCGAAAGGGTCAATTCAGCCAAGCGCATCGCCCAGCCAAAAAGTTCACAGTCAAGCTCAAGTGGGTCAAGCTTAGATTAAAAATCGCCTCTAATGTGAATCTTACATCTTCCTAACGGATTATCGTGATGTCTTCTCCCTTCATTTGTTTAATTAAGAATTAATTTAAGTTGCTTTTCCCAGGGAAGTGTAGTATATCTTCAGTAGGGCCATCCATATACATTGTAGAATGCAGTAAGAAGTGAAAATTATACACGGTGCACGAAAACATTGTTCGAAGCCACTGAGGACAAAATGGAAGGAAGGTCAAAAAACGCTCTTATAATAAGGATGAATAGAAAGTCATTTACCGAAACAGTCTCGGAAGTCACCTGTCGGTACACTTCTTGAAAGTCTCACAAAGTATCGGCAAAGAAGCGGAACTGGACCCCACCTTTTCTATGCCCTGTGACGACCTACCGCCCACAGAGAAGATTTCTTAAATCTTCGTTCATGGGCCTACAATTGCTATTTTTCCTGAATTTTATGAATAGAAAAGATCAAAGGCCTCGATTATTTGGGAGTATTTTTTTTTTTTGAAATATTGTATTATACACACAATGATATAAATGTGAGGGTATACTGGCGAAAAACAAGATTACTCAGCATGGGAGAAATTATTACATTCCTTGAAGCTCTTTCGACATATTTTCTAAAAGTGTATCTTTTATGTGAATGAAATAAAAAAAAAATAACATATGTATAAAGTAGTATATAATAACAAGACCAATCTATTCAAAAGGAGACGAGAATGCTTCTTTGTACAATGATAAAGTTCAATTACGTACATTGGTTGTTAAAAAGTATTTACGAGTGTTTTCCTGACAATGAATCATTGTTTCTTTATATATAACTAGCGTTTTTTCCTTTATTTCTTTTTTTTTGCTTCATTTTATTGTAGTCACCTTATAAAGTATTTTGTTATGTTGAGTATTGACAAAGCGATATTGTTTATAATAACATTAATTTCGATTTCAAATGCCTTTTTTATTTAAAAAAATATTTATGAATTTTTAGTATTTCAATTAGGAAAAACATAACACTCTTGTAAAATTACATGTAGCTTAAGAAAATGTTTTTATGCATTCGTCAGAATTGCATAGAAATTTCAGAATAATATACTCCTAACATTGGGAGTGAATGAATAGAAGCATTAACGTCGCAATGTGTTCAACTATTTGAGGGCTTTTGGCGACGGACCTAGTAATTCTGAACCATGGTCAAGTGACGACGACGAAACATGAGCTGGCACACTTCTCTCCTAACTACCACACTACACCAACGGGAGGACATTTGAGCTCTCGACAGATTTAACGTTAATCGCTCCCCTACACGGTGGGTGTGGGTCTTCAGCGGTACTAGGCTTGAACTCATGACACGCCAGTCACGAGTCCATTACCTGGACCACTAGGCTACCGTAGCCATACCCCTAACATTACTTCTAATAAAGTTAATTTTTTAAATATTTTGAATATTCTTTTAGACTAACACACTTTTTGAGTGGTTACGTGATTATATACTTGTTTTAGATGATAATATGTCTATATTAATTAAACTATATACTTATGATGATTTTAACTTTTCTTTCCTTTTTAAAACTGAAATAAAAAGTAGGATGCGCTTGCGATTTAATTCCTCATTCCAAAAAAAGGGAACTCATATTTATAAAAATCAGTTATTTTTTTTTTGTTTGTTAATTGATGTATCAGAGCATTACATGATAAACAGGGACGAAAGAAGTAAAATATATACTTCTCTTAACCTTCCGCGTGATATATATAATATTTTCGCAGCAAATAACTTTTAAAATCAAATCAAACGTATTTATGACTATGCAAAAACATGTACATATTCCTTTGCGTTGTATTTAAATAATTTGTTGGTATTCGACAAATGCAATACATTTTTACATTTAGAAAATACTTCAAAAAATAATATATCTTTATTTTTTTCCCAATTTTTTTGGTGAAGCGTCGTCGTATTACGATTGGAAAAAAGTGAGAAATAAAAATATAATCCACCATTATAAAGAATATTATTTTTCAACCCATTGAGTTACTTTAATTCACTGCATTCCATTCATAAGGTTGTAGCGGAGTGCTCATAGTAGCGAACTCATAGTTGCCGTTATTTCTGTCCATTTCTGGACCGTGCAGAAGTCCCCACGTTAGCTCAGAGTAGAAGTTTGGAGAGCTCAGATGTCATTATCATCAGTTGATTGAGGTCCAAGTTGTGTCGGCAGTTACCTTCGTGCATCTTCAAAAGGCGGAGTTAATAATCAAAAGGATAATTTTAGGGAAAATTAATTTGTAACTAAGCCAAAACTATTTTAGTAGGCTTCTTTAATCTTATTTCATTTCAAAATTTTGTAACTCTCTGTTAAATTATCAGCTAAAAGTTCTATACAAAATATTTAAAAAAAGCTCTATTTAAAAGCTCAATTTCAAAAGATGTTTATGACCGTTATCAAAGTTGTATATAAAAGTGAAAGAAATGTTATTTTATTTTTTTAAGACTTCCTTATTGTATTTTATGGATTCTTTATCATAATATCCTTAATGTGTTGAATTCTGAATGATTTATCGTAGGATAAATACCCTTAACTTTTCTTTAATTTTTTCACCAGAATCTTAAATGAAATAAACTGAAACTCTTCAAAACAAAATATTTTATAAAGAAATATGAGCTACATTTAAAGGAGAAAAAGATGTAGTCACGCGCTACTTTTGTTTAATTGAAGCTTTAAAAAAGATTTCTCTTTTTATGTTTTATCTTAAACATTGGTACGTCTGTGCATTGGTGAACATAAACTAAGTTTAAAATGGATAAGAGACATTTTCTATGCTATAGTGATAGGTTTCAAAAATTCTGATATTTCTGATTTAAATCGTTATTTTGAAAAAGACAAAGAAAATAAGGAACTTAGAGCATAAAGCGGATCTTCCTTCTTCGATTCAGTGAATACGGGTTCTTCGGAAAGTTTAGGAGCTTAGCACCGTTTTCTGTGTAATTTTAATTAAAAAAACCTGTTCCACTAATCTTTTAGGTAAAGTTATATTTAATTCGATTGTTGAGGAAAAAAATGTGCGTCAAACAATGAGTTAGAAATATTTTTTTTAATCCTAAAATGTTATTGCTAAATAGATTTACGAAAATTTTAAAGAAAAACAGAACAATTTCTTATAACTTAAAAATGTAAACACTGGAACAGTTAATCAGATTAGGTTACAATGAACAGCAAGAGACCAAAGGGTTTCAAATCACAAATTTTCAGATACGAAATAAAATTATCTGTGCTAATTTTGTTTTTGTTTTTGCATTTGAGAAAGTTTGCTAATTTTCTAACCATTTTTCGTCATCTTTAATATGCGTCATTTCTTAAAAAAATGAAGGTGTCACTTAGCATAATACTTTTGGAAAATAACTTTGACGTAATTTTGAATCTTCGATATAAATAAAAAATTAATACATTTTTAAATACTATTAAGTCTATTTTCGTTGCTTTTTTCTTCCCAACTTCTCGATTATTAATGTCGCATTCAGAGATAACACGTAGACCAGGGGTGGGCAGACTTTTCCAGAGTGCGGGCTACTTCTGATATTTTCAAGGAGTTGCGGTCCACCCAGTGTCAATGGCGCACACAATGGTGGGGGAAGGGTCCACGGGCCGAATCCTCTCTCTCATAACCCTTCATTTTCTTCCGATTCATTACAGTCCTGTGTATATAGTATGTAAAATGTAATTAAGTATTTGATATTAGTAATTTTTTTATTTATTAATGTTAATTATTTATTCAGTAATTTATTTTTTGCTGTTTTTTGTTCCCGACAATCAAAAAAATTTAAAAAAAATGTTTGGCTGCGTATTGGGGTATGATACGAGAATGGTAGACCTTCAACCCTCGACCTCCCCCTTCCCTTTAAAAATTCTTGTGTACGCTACTGTCTAATGTTGTAGGTGTGATGAGGTAAGGAAAAGAGGTTATTATTATTACTTAATAACAAGTACGGAACATGTACTTACCTACAGAACTAAAATAAAAAAACAACATTTTTAAGACCGCATTTAAAGCAAAACACGATAGAAACTTAATAATAATAGCGCCAAATATATATAATTATATCTAATGATATATTTATTATGAAATAATTCAAAATACATTAAAGAAATAAACTATTTTTATCAAAAGTTAGTGTTCCTAGTTATAGTCAGCAGAAGGCGTAGTATGCGTATTGTCAGCCGATCTTGAATTTTCCGTATATAATTATTAACTGGTAAAATTTTTAGACGGTCACCCCAAAATGTCTTGGTGGTCCACCGGTTGATCGTGATTGACTTAATGCCCACCCCGGTCGTAGACTATCGGCAAGATAACTCTTAATTTGAACCACTGTCAAGTGACAAGGAAGGCACCGGAGCAGACTCCAATTTTTTCCACATCATATCTTGTCTCGACAGTTTAATAGACAGCAGTTCCTCTACACGATGAGTTTTTAGCGGCATCAGGACTCGGACCTACGACTTTACAGAAACAAAACCGGTTATATTTTAATATTGAAATGTGAATTTCATATCAAGTTTTTATAGAAACGATCAGAATTAATGAAAGTTCTTGGCTCATTTTTTTTACCCTGTCAAATCTAGTTCTATTGATAAATGCATTCAAATAATTTTACTATACATATCTAATGTTCGTTTCAACTGTACTTAACTCTGTTTTGCACTTCTGGATTTCTTTTTTCTGATTATCACAAACTGTTTTATATCATATATTCAACAAAATTTTTGGCAGTTATTTCCTACTCAAACATACAACTTTTAACAAATTACGATTATCATTTTTCGCGACTCAAATGCAGGTAACTGAGTCACGAACTCTTGGGTGGAATTCTCGGTTTCAATCCTGGGGCCACTTAAGACCTGTCGTGTAGAGGAACACTTAAAATCTAGTGGCTCAAAGTCCTCCAATTGGAAAGGTGTGTGTGGAAGTTTGTAGAGTGGGGTGTCAGGTTAGAAGTCCTCCTGAAACCAAGGCCCAAAAGGACGAGGTTCATCGCCAATAGCCGAAGCGTTGCCTTAGAGTGGGGCTTTGATAAGCACTTACAGTCTGTCAAAAAAGTATTGGGACACACTACCAGTTCATAGATTTTTATCGTAATATATTTTACTTAAACATACAAATGAAACAAACAAAAGAAGTAAATGTTATTTTGGTAAATGCAAATAATAATAATTTGAACAAAACTCGTACATTAATGCAATTATGGCTAAAATTTAAAATAAAAGAAATCGAATTAAAAAACGTGCTCAAAAAAGTATTGGGACACTTCCCAAAAAATTAAGGAAAACAATTCAATCTTAGAAATTAAAATCTTGTTGGGAAACCCTTGCTTTTTATGACTTTTCGATATCTATTTGGCAACGATTGGATCAATTTTTTACAAAACTATCTATCGATTTTGGTCCACTCTTCGAGTAAATATTTTCTTAAACTCTGCTTGTTAGAAATTTGGTGCTCATGTAGTTTTTGCTGCAAATAATCTCACACATGTTCAATGGGATTAAGGTCTGGACTAGGTGCATGCGTCTTAATAACACTAGGAGTGGGGTAGAGGACCCAAACTTGCAAATATCTGTAGTATGTTTCAGGTCATTATCTTGGTACAATTTAAAATGTCTTGAGATTCCCAGCTTGCTCACACTTTGCTTTAAATTTCCCTTGAGAATGTCTAGATAGACATATTTATTAATTATACCATCAATAAAATGAAAGTTCCCAACACCAGAGCTTGTCATGCAGCCCCGAAAATTTGGTTACGCTCTCCATATTTGACGGTAGACCGTAAATTTTTGATATACATTGTTGTATTTGATTTCCGACAAACTTTTTGCTTGCCATCCAATAAAAATGTTATATTTTCTTTCATCGACAAAAATTTCATTTTCCCAATATTCTGTTGGCTGCCTTACATACATTTTAGCAAATGCCAACCTAACTTGTGTATTTGTTTTGCTAATGTAGGGCTTTCTTTGAGGTACTCTGCCATGATACTTATGTTTTCTTAAAACGTTTCTGACAGTCTCGGGATTTACTGATTTTCTGAATCTACTTCTACCTTCATTCTAAAGTCATTTTTACTACACTAGTTCTTGGATTAACGTGTACTTGTCTCACAATGTACCTCGCTACACTTTTATTAAATATCCTTGGACGCCCTGATCTTTGCTTGTTTTCAACACTATTTGTTTTCTTGGACCTGTCGATGATGTTAATCAGTAGACTTACTCAATTTCAAGATTTCTCCATTACAGTGAGCTGATTTTTCCTCTTTTCAATATTTTATTACGAGATTTCACACACCAACCGATATATCTTTGTTTCAGGCCATTTTTTTCTATAAATAATCTTATCTGTTGAAGCGTTTATGTTTAAACTTCTAGTCTAAAAAGATGGCGTGAAATTAAATTCTATTGATGCGCTGTATATTTGTTAAATTTTTCATTTCAAAAATGTCCCAATACTTTTTTGACTCCAGAGTGTCTTTGAATTATATTTTTGAAAATCTAGATAAAATTATAATTATTGAATAGTAATAAAATTTTCTTTATATACTGTACACCAAATGCTAAAATATTTCTTAATTCATTTTTGTTTTTTGTTTAAATGTGATAAATATTTTTATAAATTGCTTTACAGAGTTATGCATGTCAAGTGTCTCAATACTTTTTTGAGTGACTGTTTATCAAACAACGTTGTCAAATCAGAGGTTCATTTATAAGGCTACTTGCTACAAGGAAAATTCATAAATACGTTTTCAGATGGATAACTTTCATAAATTGTCTTGAAAATGAAATGCAAAGCTAACTTGGTACAGCTGTAGTTTCTAACAAAATCGTCCGGAGATGAAAATTATTTAATTAATATGCAATAATTCTCTCTTTTAAATTTTATTTTAGTATTTTCTTATAATCATTAAAACAGTTAAATCTTGTGAGTTTCATTTAATATTATTGACGAATTAAAATCCAAAAATCATGTACATCTTTTTGAAATCCTGACATCAATTCAGCAACGAATTTTGAATGCTCATTGGATTTATGATGATTTTCAGTTGCTCACACAAAATACGGCCCCCTATTAATATCTGCTAGAGGTAGATAAATTACTGGAAAAGAACGAGATCCTCAAGCGTGTTGGAAAGCCATTTTTTATTCATCTATTTGGAACCTATCGATTTGAAGAAGTTAAAGTAAATGAAAAAATTTCAAGCAGCTCAGTTTTTTTCCAAGGTGAAATCATTTGAAATTTAAATTATCACGGGTAGTACTAATACATAGCTTCTGGGTCCCGATTAGTGAAATTTTACAACACTTGATAACTTTATTTTTATCACTATAGTTTAATTAAAATTAAACCTTACAGATAACAATAGAATATTTACGTCTATTTGAGACTTTACTGTGTCACATCTTTATTCATGCTTCACAAACGAAATATATATATTTAGATATCACACTCATTCGAAGCGTTTTTTATCTTTCAATCTTTGTCCATGATCCAAAAACGTACGATAAAATAAAATACACACGTTAAAAAAAAGAGTGTCACGCTGAGCAGTTTGAAGTAGATTGAGGCAGTGGTCAAGCGGGCGGATGGTTTTCTTTTGAATGCTTCAGTGGTGAATGACACATTTGTTCAGGTATTGGGTAATTTATGTTCTAGTGATGCGAATAATAGAAGGAAATCTTACTAATTTCAAGTGATTATTTGTATCGAAGCTCTCTTAGAAAGAAATCAGAGGGTCAATTTTCTTAAGTAGGGGAAGTCATTAAAATTTTGATAACAATTACAAGATTTATGATATAAAGGCTAGTAGGTCAGGATTTTCAACGAAATACTATCTGTAAGAGAAATTGAGCAAAGTATTGTTTTCTTGTCTACTTTTAAAATAGACTAATTTAAATTAAAGGTTTATCTTAGCTCCGATTTATTAATGCTACCCTAGAGCTAAGCAATGCTCTATTGATTACAGACATGGCAATTCTGAAGCATGAGGATATGATGATTTGATTTTTAATCAATGTTACCGTGCGTGTTAGTGAAACAATAGTGATAATCACTATTGTATCCGTGATGAACATTCTTATTTTGAGCTATATTGAAATAACGATGATCCTCATTCTCCTAAATTCTACACAAAATCACGTGAGAAGACTGTATTCGATTTAATGAGCTCTGGTTCTATATAATTGCACAGTGATCTGGGATCAATTCTCATTGTTAAATGATATTGCTCCTATCTGTATTATTCTTCAGACATTCAACCAGGCAAGCATATTAATTTTGCCATAGTCTTGATAGTTATGTGACAGTCTTGGTTAAGTATGCTATAACCTTCAACGCTAGGGCTATTGGTGACGGGCCTCACATAGTTTTAAATCATGGTCAAGTGACGAGGATGGCACCTGAGCTGTCACCCCACTCTTCGAACGTCCACATCACTCCAACGTGAGGACTTTGAGCCTCGACATATTTAATGCATCAACCCTTCTACACAGGGGGTCTTTTATGACATCAGGACTTGATCCCATAACTCCACAGAAGCAAGGAGGGTCACGAGTTTCGGTCAGACCACTCAACTATCACGATCCTTGAAATTAAGAATATCTGAAAAAAAAATAGAAGAATTAAAATGAGCTAAAATAATGATAATAATAGTAAACTAACCTTAACATTATTATTATATCATTCTAATGAAGATAAATACTTATGGGTATTTTGTTAGTAAAAAAAAATAGATTAATAAGTACGGTTAATAGCTTAAAAATTATCATTTGACAATAGGATCGGTTTTTTAAAAAAATGACACTGTGAAATCCATTTCGCAAAAAGATATTTAAGAAATCACTTGGAAAAACTAATTCCAGTGAGAATCGAACCTATGATTTTTTGTGAAAGAAAAGGTTAAAAAAAATACAATATTTTAGAAGTAGAGTTATTTAAAAACAAAACTGTCTATGCGCGTGCCATATTTTCATACGCAGAGAACCGGCTACCTACCCTCTAATGTCCGAGAAATCGACTATTAGTGAAGGCTTGATCGTTTGTGCATGGTGAGGTATAGTGATGAGGTCTTGGAGCCCTATGTTTGCCTTTTCACGGGTGCAGTTGGCTTTAATTTTATTTTAATGGATGGCAACGCAAGGCACATAGAGCTTATCTGGTTGATGAATTTCTGGAAAGTAAGAATATTCACCGAATGTATTGGCCAGTTAGATCCCCAGACCTCATTCTTATAGAACGTACCTGAGATATGCTGGGGAGGGAACTCGCAAACCCCTTCCGAGACCTGGAAATAGAGTTGATGAACGAGTGAGATGAATTGCGACAGAAATTTCTTTATTTTCAGTATAAAATCACGGTGGAGGACTGTTGATCTGAAAGAGGGGACTCTGTTAAACAAAGTTTTTTTTAAATATTCTGCAACTGCTGTTTCATATCTTCCGACTTCGGTGAGTGTTACACACGATCATGAGCATGTATTTTAATTGCTGAATGGTTATATTTTTCTTTATACCACATCTAAAACATACTAAATTTCGATAAAATCTGCCCAGTATTTCTAGAGATAATCGAAAAAAATCAAAGAATTCTTTTAATTTTGAACACCAGTGCAGTTTCTAATATATATGACAGTTTTTGTGATAATTTGCAGTTTTTTATAATTAGTTTATCCTCTAAGGAAGCTGTACGTGATTAATATGCAATCGTAACAATCTTCCTCTCTTTCTCTACCTTTACGAGTGGCCGCGAGGCCACAGTAGCCTAGTGGTCAAGGTATCGGATCGTGGTTGGCATGTCATGAGCCATATAACACTAAAGACCCGCCGTGTAGGGGAACGATGCACGTTAAATCTGTCTAGAGCTTAAACATCCTCCCAATGGTGTAGTGTGGTAGTTTGGAGAGGGGGTGCCAGCTCAGTTGTCAACCTCATCACTTGATCATGGTTCAAAATTATGAAGTCCGTCGCCAAAAGCCCTCGTGTAGCTGAGCAGTACGACGTTAAAATTAACTCACTCACTCTTTCTCTACCGCAATTTTACTTCCTACATTTACGTTTTATTTTACAAATGTAACATTAAATGTACAGCTTACGATTATATCATTGCTTTTAGAAAAACTATTATGTAAATGCAAAATATGAATATTCTTTCTTTAAAAAGCTAAGAAAATCGAATAAATATTCTGCAATAAAAAATGAAAATAAAATGCTCTATTAACCGAATTGTCATTGGCAACAAAGTGTCAAAGATATTGTAAATATTATTAATCACAAAATAAATTTCTTATATCTTTTTTTTACTGAATATACAGAGCCACAAAGTTCCACTTGCGTCACATTTCTTGCAAAACAGTGATGCATGATACTGGCATTTTGAATTAAGCGTTCAAAAAACAAAGTGTCACATATCAACGTCTTCAAACAGGAACATAAATATGCTATTAGTAACCTGATTTTAAAAGTTTCTCAGGTGTTGTGAATTGTATTAATCATGAAAAGTTTTCTGGAAATCTTTTTCATTGAATTAATAGATAAATGTATCAATATCACAGCTCTTCCGGAACGCCGATATACGATTCTATGATCAATAGAATGAGTTAGAAAATTCATCGTGCGTATCGCACTTATGATTGGTTACGCTGTGGTAAATACTAACTCATATAACATTCATGCTAAAGTTTATACAATATGTATTTTAAAATGAAGTGTGCCTCCTATTTGACATAACTTCGCATTCTTCTTAATGGAAAAGTATAAATTGAAGGACTTATTTTAATCTTATGTATTTGCACGTTGAAATATGTTAAAATACGTTCTCTTCTTAAAGAATAATAAAGTAACAGTAATATCCGGAACTTCCGCGATAGGTAGGACCGAATGATAACCGCTCAAGTCGAATCGGCTTAAGTCTCGGGGTATAAATACGTATAAAATTTTTTTAGAGGGGCCGGAGATGAAAGAAAATAATAATTTAGAAAAAAATGTTCAATAAAATCTTAGATAACACAAATACAAAATAGCAAACCAAAGCTATTTTGAAGTACAAGATTTTATAAAATCTAACAAATTATTCTGCTGGCTCAAAGATTTTTTATGCTTCAAAATTTCCTCGTAGCGTGCTAATAATATTTTTTACTCCTTGTTTTGATGAAAAAATGCGCTTTTTATTGTAGTCTATATTCTCTAAAATTTGTAATCCTTTTTCAGTTAAACTGAGGCGTTCAGCCGTCATTTAATCTTCTTACTGGGTCTAATTGTCTTCTGGGTAGGTTCTGGCTAAAAGATTAAGGTGCAACCCTAAAAACGGAGACACACTTGTGGTTAATAGTAATAAAACAAAGTGTTCTCTCTCTCTTTATGTGAAAAAGGGTAGGTCGGGTGCGTCAGTTATTTCTTACCATAACATAAACATTTGTCTAGTTTTTCTGAAAATGGAAATAAAAAAAAAAAAAGACTCGTGCATGTGAAAAAAATAATTTATGTTGTTACAGCTAAATATTTTTTATTTTTATAAAGCAATACGCTTAGAAGTGATGATACGAATTAACATTACAGCAATACGTTTAATAGGTGATAATACGATTGATACTTTATTTCTTCTTAAAACGCTTTTATTAGTTTGACCTGCATCTATAGAGACGGGGTCTTTGAGATATAACGATACTGGACTGATCCAAGGCCCCTTAAACGGAGAGAATAAATACCCTTCAGACCCATTAATTAATATCCATTGGAGAGCAAGACTAATTCCAGCAGCTACGTAATTCCCTCCCTCCCCCCGGCTCCAATTATCAAACTCGAGAATAAATTAAACAATGAGTACATGATAGTTTATAGAAGATATTTAAAAGATGCTGCTAAAAATCAAGCTATTCTTAACGAGTATTTAAAAGGTTCAAAAAAGAATAACAAGACAAAAAATTCTTTGGACTGAGGAAGCTGAAGAAAATTTTGAAAAATGTAAACAAAATCTTGCGCATGCTACTTTATTAAGCCTTCCTGACCCTGATTTACAATTGGCTTTATTTACTAATGCTTCTAATTTTGCGATTGGATCAGTATTACAGCAGTTTGAAGCTGGAAGTTGGAAACCGATTTAATTGTTTTCTAAAAAATTAAGTGAGGCACAGAAAAATTACAGTACCTATCATAGGGGATTATTAGGAATATATCTTTCTGTCAAATAGTTTGAACATCTTGAAGGTCAAAATTTTATTATTTATACTGATCACAAGCCAATTACATATACCTCTCATAAAAAAAATGAAAAAGCTTCACCTAGACAGTTACAATATATACATAATTTTCAACAAATATTTGTTCTATTAGAGTGGAGAGGAAAATATAATTGCAGATTCATTATCCAGGATTGAATCTGTATCTTTGAAATAGGTTATGATAAAATTGCTGATGCACAACTTGATAATAAAGAACTTAATAAACTGCGCTTGAAACATTCCTTAAATTTCAAACAATATTCCCTCGACTCTGGTAAATTTCTTTGGTGTGATATTTCAACTGCAAACATTCGTCCATTTACACCTCAGCCTCTTTGAAAGCACATGTTTAAAAAAATTCACAACTTGGCTTACGTTGTTGTGAAATCTACTGTTAAACAAATAGCTTCCAGATTTATTTGGATAAATATTCGAAAAGATGTCAATCAATGGGCAAAATCTTGTATCCTTTGTCAAAAGAACAAAATTAATAGACATACACATGCACAAATTGCCATCTTCGAAGAAGTAGATGATCGATTCAGTGTCATCCATATTGACATCATAGGTTCATTTCCTATATCAGAAGGAAAAATAAATTGCCTTAGTTGTGTGCACTGACCACTTCACATGTTAGATAGAGTTTATTCCTTTATCAAATATCACGGCAGAAGCGGTTGCTCGAGAATTTTATAATCACTGGATTTCACGCTTTGGAATGCCATACCGTGTGATTACCGATCAAGGTACTCAATTTAGATCTAAGCTCTTTAAAAACATAAATGTTATTTATGGATTTAAAGTATGCACAACAACAGCCTATCATCTACAATGTAATGGAAGAATCAATCACACCTTAAAAGCAGCCATCAAAGCGCATAACTCAGTTAAATGGACACAGACTTTACCAACGGTATTGTTATGATTATGATCGGCCCTACGTGGTGACACAAATTACACCATTGCAGAAATGGCTTACGGACAAACTGTCCGATTACTTGAGAATTTTTCGAGAAACTGAAAAATATCTTAAATGCAGATACGTTTTCGAAAAAATTACAGAAACCAATGAATCAGTTACAACCACTGAAAACTCGCCTACAACCTTCCCCAAACACTTTGTCATAAGGACTCGTATAACAGTACACATGTGTTCATACGTGTCGACAGAGTGAAAAAACCACTCGAACCTCCTTACGATGGATAGTTCCCAGTGGCAAAAAGACACGACAAATATTTTACTGTGACAATTAAAGGAAAGGACATAAATATATCTGTAGACAGATTAAAACCTGCAGATTTGTTAAGTGATGGTGATAATTCTGATAATCTCAAACAATCAGAACATGCACCAACTCTGCCTGAAAAAAAAACCGATTGTGCAAACAAAAATTGAAAAACAGCCACCAGATTTGCTGGAAAAGATGTCCAAAAGACAATTTACGCTTTGGTAGACACATAACGTTTTCAGCACATTACAGAAATTAGTTGCATATTATTTTGTATGATTCTCGTTTGTTGTATTTTTACTATCTTATTTGTATGTATTGCATGTCAATTTAAAATTTTACTACTTTTATTGCATATTGCATCGTAATTATGTTACTTGGAGAGGAGTAATGTTGCACTCTATTTATATATTATCTTTATTTTTATAAACTTAGTTTTTTTGATCTGGCAACAAAACAAATGTTGTTGACATTGTGGCTGATGTAAAAACGTCAATAAAAAGCTTAACGGTTGAAAATAGTTTTCTTCTGTTATTTTTAATCATTTGAAAAGGATGAATCATTCTAAATAATATTTTTGTTTATCCCATGTATTATTTGTGACTAACTCTCATCTGCATACTCTTATAGAGGTTTACGTATAATCTAGGAGTTTGCAGACAACCACAAAATTTCTTTCAACGCTTCAAAGTCTACAGTCAGTCTCTTCACGACTAATAGGCATCTTTACAACTACTCTCCTGAGCTTTTCCTAATGAGTGAGCACTTGAAATGCAGTAAATACCCTACTTATCTTGGTTTCACTTTAGACCCGGAAGAGAACTGTGGCAAACATATTGAGAAAATAGCCGATAAAGCAAGAAAGAAGGATCTTAAAATATCTTTCTGGAAGAGATTGGGATTCGGGCGCCCCTACAGAATATCTTACATAACCTTGGTCCACCCAGTCCTTGAATACGAGTATCAAAGCTTTCTAATAGCATCTTCGAGTAACTTGAAAAAATTGGAGAGAGTGCAGCTTATATATATATATATATATATAAAGTGCTGCGAGGATCATCACGTGCCTTAAATATAGTTGCCTTTCTGACATTATTCTGTACGCGGTTGACATCCAACCTCTGACTATGAGATTCGAAATCAACTCATATAGGTATTTTAACAAAATTAAAAGCTTTGGTTCCTACAATAGAACCTCTACTTTCATTTTAAACTGGACAAGTAACCAGCATTTAAAGCAAAACAGCCCACTTAATTACGTGTGGAAACGTGGTTTTATTGATTGTAGTGTTGATGCATTTATACCTTTTAGCTGCATCACCTCCAAGGATTCTCTTAATCATATTGACTTCTGGAAGGAATTGTTGACCAGTACTCCCAAGCTTAGCAGCCATCCAGAATTACTCAGACAGCTGGCACTTGAATTCATAAATAATATACCCGATAATGCCTTGATTATTTATTCCAGGAGTGCCAAACACGTGGCCCACGGGCCACATGTGGCCCGCCAGTATGTAAGTTCGGCCCCCACCGATTCTTTTTTAAAATTATTAAATATCAGGCTTTATCTTATTAAACGTTTAAATTTGATTTTATTGTAATAAGTTAATTTTTATTAAATTCTGAAATACATTATGCATGTTCTTCACTATAGAGGATATCCCAATTCTCTTCGTGTGCGTGACTTTCATTTCTCTTCCTCCTCTGTTTGGAGTGTCCAATCAGCAAAAGGCAGTCATAGGTGTTTTTTTAAAATTTAAAAATAAATATTCAAGATGTTTCAGATAAAGGGCAGTGTACACCTAATCGTTTGAGAATGAAAGTGGATTTAGATTTTTCCTCATATTAAACTTAAAAAAAGTTATTTTATAAAAATATAATCAAATTTCAACAATGAATTAAGAAAGATCAATTCAAGAGGAACATCAGAATCTTTTAGAAAATGGGAACAGCAAAAAGGTTTTGCGTCCAAAACAAGAATAAAATACTGTGATTGACATGTAAAAACTCTAATTCAATAGATAATGAATATCATCTTAAAAGGCACCATGACACAAATCATGAAGCAAGCTATGACCAATACTTTGCAAAATTTTGTTAAGACAAGTTGTCCGATTTGAGATGAATTCTTCAAAAACAATAAAGTGTACTCATTAAATTTGTTGAAGGTTATACAGCTGCTGTAAAAGTTATATATTATTACGTTTAATCACGCAAGCACAGATCGAAATCATTTACTGAAAGGGAATTTATTAGTGAATGTTTATTTAAAATAGAGAAAATATCAAGTCCAGCACACAAAGCAAATTAAAAGTGTAAGTTTAAATTGAAATATTGTAGCTAGCAGAGTTGATGAAATAGCCAAGAATTTGAGAAAGAAGCATAATTCAACATTCTGAACATTTCAAGCGTATTTTATTGCAATATGGATGAAAGTAAAGATATTCAAAATTTCGCTCAGCTAGTCGTTTTTATTCAAGGATGCGATGTTAATTGAAAGATAAAAGAACTTTTAGAAATCATTCATATATTTGCAATCGGAACTGATATTTTGAATTTACTTATAGATGTTTTGAAATATAAGTTACCATTGGAAAAGTTGGTTTGTATTGCATGATAGGGCCTCTACCATGGCAGGTATTACTAAAGGAGTTGTTGCAATATAAAAAGAAACATGCAAACAGTAATGTAAAAATAACTTTGAACATTTTTTTGTGTTATTTACATGCAGGTACTGTGCTACAAAGTTTTAAATATAGGACATGTTTTAAAAATAGTCACCAAAATTATAAATTTTGTTAGAGTACATAGACTTATTCATTGTCAATTTGCTTCATTTCTAGAAGATATAAGAAGTCAAAAACCTACCATATTAAACGGAAGTTCGACTTTCAAATCATAAAGTACTAAAACTGTTCTTCAAATTGTTGGATGAAAGTATAATTTTCTTGGAAACAAGAATTATGAATGTGCTGAATTAAAAGATGGACAGTGAATAAAGGACCTGACTTTCTCGGCTGAAGTTATAAGCCATCTTAATCAACTTAATTTTAGACTTCAAGGTGAAAATTATGTTGTTGCTACTCTATTTGATAATATTAAAAATTATTCCTTTGTAGAAAATAAAAGAAAAAAGAAAACTTTTCTCACTTTTGAAAGCTGTCAATATCATTTGATTAAATCCCATAAATTAAAATTTACTGAATATGCTTACAAAATTAAATTGTTAGAAACGAAATTATAGATTTATATTTTCTGATTTTAAAAGCTGTCAGTTACAATTTCACTCCTTTACTTTACCTTTATCTATCGATATTGAAATTATTAATGAAAGCTTACAAATGAAATCAACTGAAATCCAACGTGATTCTTTGTTGAAGTAAAAATCTATGGGAGTTGGAATTCTAAATTTGTATACATATTTTTCATCGATTGGTTTGCTAAAATTTATCATTTGTAATGCAAATAATGGCTAAGTTCGGAAGCATTTATTTATGCGGGCAATTATTTACTTGAATGAAATATATAGTGAAAATTCATTAACTCCAATCAACATTTATCATGAATTTTAAAAATTGCAGCAGCTCAATATTTCCCTTCAATTCTTGATTACTTGCTTTGTGAAAAAAATGTCGTCAAATATCTTCCCAAAAGTAATGTGCAATTGAATTTTGTACAATAATTCTTAGTTTTGTTTTTGTTATAAAAATATAAAATATTCATAGTTTAGGTTTAAAAAATAACATGACATATAAAATGACTACGTATGTATAATATACAATACATTGAACTTTACATTAAGTCTAATAAATGTATAATATATTATAAAAATCGTATTTTATTGATTTTTTTGAAGATTAAAAACATGCGGCCCCCAACTTATTATAAAATAGCCTATGTGGCCCGTAATATCATATGAGTTTTTGAAATACCTGATTTATGCAGATGGTAGCCGTTTGGATACGGGCAGAGCAGGGAGTGGTATATTTAGTAACATTCCAGGGAGTGATGTTAAAATCAGCATCAGAAATTCTGACTACTGTTCCATCTTTAGATCGGAACTCATTGCTATCAGTGGTGCTCTCGATCTCATGCTCTCAACACTAATAAAGACAGTATCTAGATCCTGACAGACAGCAGGAGTTCCATCCGATATTTGAAGAATTAACTCTTATCTGCTTCTCCTATTCATCTTCGGACCTGCTGGAGCATTTCCCTGGGACAGTTATTTGGAGATCAAGACCTAGCTTGTGACATTATTATGCAGAAAGGTCAAATAAACTTGATGTAGACTTTCCTGCTCGAAGGGGATTAGACAACATATAATCTTCATTTAATACGAAAGTAACGTTCCAAAAAACTGTCGTGTTTATCCGAAACAAAAAATTAATACGAAATGGGGGATTGAGTCCCCAAAATAAAAAATAAATAAAAAAAACATGCTTTATTATATATTTAAAATTAAAATAAATACCTTTATTAAAATTTTTCTTAAGAAATAATACATATATATTAATATGAATTAAAAATGTTTTCTCTTTGTCATCACTAAGCTCTATTAACCGTCACTATTGAACTCTTAAGAGATATTTTTTTTCTATTCGTCAGACAGAGCTTAGAGCTACGAATTCATTCATAAAAATAAATTAAAAGTAAACAAACTTTTTTAAAAACAAGCTTTTATTTAAATGCGCTAAAAAGAATAACATAAACTTTTCCCTTAAAACTTTTTTTACTATCAACTTATAAGGTCATTACCCAATTTATATGATATAAGAGTTCGTCGAGAGATTAAAATACTCGTATTAGTTTGAAAATTTTAAAAATTAAAATCAATCAAATCAAGTTATTTAATTTACTTGTTTATCTACACAGGCAAATCTCGCGACCAGCTTTTATATTATATATACTGTGTAATGACGTTATAAGTTGATAGTAAAAAATAGTTTTAAAGGAAAAGTTTATTTTATTCTTTTTAGCGCATTTAAATAAAAGCTTGTTTTTAAAATTTTTTTTTACTTTTAATTTATTTTTTACTTTTTAGTTATCGCTGGACAGGTTTATCAGTCTGTTCATCTCATTCATCGCATCATTGCTGCTAGGTCGTTTGCCGGTTAATTTCGAACAGTTTTGCTCAGGGGTGGCGAACCTTTATGGATCAACGTGCCATTTTTTTCTACAGAAATATTGAATGAGGTATAGACGTGCCACTTAACAATTTTGACTTGAAATATTATTGGGAAAATAATAAAACTAAATACTAACAACTCAAAAATATTTACTACGAAAATATATACTTTGCATTGTAAAGTATTAAATGATTTTGTTATACGTGTAATTCAAATGAAAGTAACATTACTGTGACTTCTTTGTTGCAGATTACATGACAAATAACTTATATCAGGATTGCAAGGGATGAACTTAGTAGATTGTATGCTGAGTTGGAGTCATATGCCAAACGGTTTCTAAGCGAGTCTTTAATGTTATTCATCTCTGAAAATTGAATGCTCTCCAATAACTATATGGCTAATGCTATAGTTATTTTTAGATTAAATTCAAGATTACACCCGAACAAACTACATACATACATACATTCCAAGTTAAATAAAAGCTTGTAAAATAGCTCTATTGTTTTTTGTTTGAAATTTAAATCCAAGAAAATCGATAGAAATTTGTAAAAAATGTCCTACGTTGTAGAAATTAGGATTTTAATAATACATTTCAAGTAAATCACATGTTAAAAGCATTTAATTTTTAATCAAAGTTAATTAATACAGTCAATACAGCAACGTCATGAAATTCCAGTTTGTCTGAAAAACAATTTTCAAAGCCAACTTTTGTCACTGTTGTAACAATAACATTGCTACAACAATGGAGACAAATCAAAGTTGGCACCCAAAACAATTTTTTAAAGTTTTTAATTAATATCTTTTTAACTAATTGCAATATCGGAATATAAATAGTCAAAACATACATTGTCATCCAAACTAAACATGTATATAAAATTTCAGCTCAATCGGTAGAAAATATCAGCTTCAAAATTGAATAGCAGGATTCCACCCGAACAAATTACATACATTGCAAGTTAAATAAAAGCTTGTAATAGAAACATAATCATTATTTTTTTTAAAAAAAAATTGAGTACTATTTACCCAAAATTTTTTAATCTCTGCGTAGCCTAAAGAGAGAGATACACACACAATTAAAGTTTTTACGTATACGCAAGTATTAATAGTTCGTGAAAATTCTGCATCGAAGTCTGATAGTACGAACGCGCTCAAATGAGGCATTTCTCGTACTTAAAAGTTGTATTACTCTTATTGAGCTGGTGTACAGGGATTTCCCTAATTTCAAATTAGATAATAATTTTTATTGCATTTTAATAGTTTTTATTACATTTCATGTTGTACCGTGTTTTACCCCAATTCTCCAACCGTGTCAGAGTGAATCCGTGCAACAAAAGCACCGTGTTAAACAAGGATATTCCCGATTCTCGAACCGTGTCAGAGTGAATCCATACTATAAAAGTGCAGAGTTATATGGGAGTTACCTCTATTCACTTCCATATGTATTATAAATTTGCCAATTTGATTATTTACAAGTACCACAAGATTTCTTAAATCCTTTTCTCTAATTTATGTTTGGTCTCTTGTCGTAAAATAGATAATTTTTGTATGCGCTTTTTATAAACATAACCGGCGTTTTTATTTTTAATTTTTGAAAATCAACCAGAAAAAGGTCAAGAAAGATATATTGTAGTTTAATTCTCCTTCTTTGTTTTGTATCATATTTTGAGTGTTTTAGAAAAATAACTCTACATGTAAATTTATTCGTTAATTTAACTATATTGCTTAATTAAAGGTTCCGCTTAATTGAGAACTTTAAATGTTACTATGATTATTCAATTTTGAATATGTAAATAAATTTTTGCGCTAAGACGTATTGAAAATTTTTTCCAGGTGCAATAAGTAAATTAATTTTACAGATCTACGAATGCAATGATGTTGATGATGTCGTGCTCATGACGGGACCAAGTCAGAAAGTACCATGGGCCCAGATGACTGTTTTGACAGTCTGTTCAGTATTATCCAAGGGCCGCGGTAGCCGAGTGGTCTAGGCATCGGATCGTGGCTAGCATGTCATGAGTTCGATCCCAGTACCACTGAAGACCCGCCGTGTAGGGGAACGATGCACGTAAAATCTGTCGAGAGCTCAAACGTCCTCCCGTTGGTGTGGTGTGGTAGTTTGGAGAGGGGGGTGTCAGCTCAAGTGTCGTCCGCGTCACTTGACCATGGTTCAAAATTACGCGGACCGTCCCCAAAAAGCCCTCGTGTAGCTGAACAGTGGGACGTTAATATTCACTCACTCAGTATTATCTATATAGAGGTTTGTTAACGAAAACGTGGCCCCTATTTCTTGTAGAGTACGTATGCAATAAAAATGAACAATAGATACACCTTTGTACGTGATGATTGAAAAACATCCAGGGATAAAAAGAAATGCTGTAGTAATGGTTATGTTATGATGGATTCTTTTTTGAAGTTGTATATATTTTTAAACAATGAATTTTGCAACTGTCGATTATATAAGATTTTATCTTCGAATGCTGAAATACTATCATAAAGTAATTATTTTTTAGCTGCTCCACTTTCTTTTCTTCATCCGTGTGGATTAAGGTCAAAGTATATCCCATACATTAACTGTGAAGAACCTTGAAAAACGAAACTATTTATACGTGAGAGAATCATTATAAGTAACGATATTTGATGTATAATTGAACCAAAAGAAATGGTGCGCGGCAAAGTGGAACAAAACGCCGGAAATAGAATATAATATAGCAATGGTATAAGGGGAGAGGATAGATGACTTACACATTGAGATCGGAGATGATCAAATAAGAGAAATTCCTATGGAAATAAGAGCGAGTCGGATCAATGCTACTAATCTCTTAAAAGATTAAAAGGAAATGGTGTCTGTTATAGAATGGGCACTTTTATGTTTAGAATTTTACTTATTTCAATTTAACTAATTTCAGTTTCAAAATGTATAATATTCAAATCAGGTTTTACGTTGTAATAAAAGTCTTAAAAATGCCTTGAGGTGAATTTAAATTCAATGAAGAAAGTTTTATATAATGTCGATGTAAACGATATCACATCAAAAATATCGTTACGATTTAAAATAAACTGTATTTTAACGCCGATTTTAAAATAGTGTTTTTTTTTTAATTTGTTAATACTTAAAAGTGCACACAGTATATATATGAAATAAATTTTTTGTTGAAATTAAGGCATTTTTAAATATAAAAATGGGATAGGAGGATTTCAAAAAGTCAATAAGGGATTGATGTGGATTTTCAAATCTTCGTTTTATTGGGTTACGTAGAAAAAACACTCACAAATATAACACAGATAGCAACGCACAAAGTAAGATATTAACACGCGTGGTTTAAATGACAATCTCAAAAAAGCATCCTTTTTTAATCCAGAAATCTCCGTCTATTTACACTGATGGACAACCGGAAGCTATTAAAATCATATAATTTCCAGTAAAGGTTCGACTGATTGGTCCAGGTGCTCCGGTGATGTTAGAGGAACTTGAAGCTTTGAAGAGATAAGGTTATGAATATATATATTCCGTTAAGGGGGGTAAACTAGAAATTGATTACTACACGAAGTTTTGGAGGGCTCCTCAGGACCATTGCATTATGGATTAAAAACACTTAAGAGAAAATTAAAGTGAATTGTCACACACACACACACACACACACACACTAATTTTATAAAATTTACCTTTTTTACATACAACCGCAGTGTATGTAATATACAGGGTGTCCAACTTTAATGTGATCCAATAGCTTATTCCCGAACCGTTCGGCTTAGATATGCACTTCAAATTTGAAAAATGTTTTAAAAAAGGCGAAGAATGTTTTTACGTGCTTTTGGAACCAAAAAACGCATTCACAAAAAATTACAAAAATTAAATGTTTATACGTATTCCAAGGTCCTATCACTTGTATTTAGGAAAAGATGCAGTACACAAAAACAAAGTTAACACAAAAGTTTCATTTTATTACGATAAAAACTGGCCGAGTTATGCCTACATAAATTTGAAGCATCTGAGTTGCTCTGAAAAGGGGGTCGTATATAAATTGTGTTTAGAGAACAGTAATTCACTATCTACAGAAAGAGCAAAAGAAAAATATCATAGAAAAATTAAAACATCGTAGTAAACATCATAGATTGACAATTTGTATTGCTGTATGGCAAACAATAAAAGTTAAATTAAAGAAATACAACTTGTACCGAAAAGATTAAAACAGCTTGTTTTAACAAATAGTAGCAAAATAATACAGGATTTGCCGTTCAAATTATAGCATGATGTGGAATGATGCGTCAATCATGAATCAGGGGCTTTATTATATCAGAATGACCAAATTAACTTAAATAATGGTGAAGGCACGAGGTGTGGCACGAGACAAGGGAATACGTATATGACAACTCCCAGTTTTATACAAGCGCTGAACATCACGGGCAATTGTGCAATAAGATGGATGTCTTCGAGTAGGAAATTTAATGGCATAAAGTCTTGCCGCCTCTCTCTTATCGATTACACTGCCCATAAAACAGTACCATTTCGCAGTATTCTTCATTTGTATACATCTCGTTCTCCCGTACTAGAATTCATAATATTAGAATACGACTGTATGCAATTGCAAGCGACTACACAACAGATTTTTTACGCGTTCGTCATGATCATCAAAAACGCAGCAAATCAGACTGAAGCCGCAGCATGTAAGTCTATTTTTTGGAACTGCTTTTGAAATGTTTTCTTCATCCAAAATATTTTAATTTTTCTATGTTTTACACGTACACAGAATAAATTTTATTTCTTAAGTTCTCAATTATTGTATTATTAACGTATGCTTTTAAATTTAAAAACGATTTACATAAAAGTGGCGTGCAAGAGCGAAAGTTTCCTGGCAGAGTTCCTACTCATTTCACTTTGGAGACGGCCCCTTATTAGCTTCTTGAAAATTGCCGAGAAAATGGATATAATGCATGATTTTCAAAGTTCCATAACTCAGCCAATTTTTATCGTAATGAAATGAAACTTTTTGTGTTTACTTTGTTTTTGTGTACTGCATCTTTTCCTAAATATATAAGTGATAGGACCTGGGGACCGTATAAAAATTAATTTTTGTAATTTTTTTCTAAATGGGTTTTTTGTTTCGAAAAGCACGTAAAAACATTCTTTACCTGTTTTAAAACATTTTTCAAATTGGAAGTGCATATCTGTTCGAAGATATGGTTCGGGCGAAGATATGAAGCGAACGGTTTGGGAATTAGCTATTGGGTCACATTAAGGCTGGACACCCTGTATATATATATATATATATATGTACCATTCAATTGTTTGAAAAAGAGAAGTTTTACATAATTAAATCATACGTTACTTATATATATTTCTTTCGCAGCAAAGTTTCAAACAACTTAATCTCTTGACCGAGGTTCAAAATTATGAGGTTTGTTGCCAACAGGCAAGCGCAACTTCAAAGTAGACGTTAAAAAGAAATCCAATTAAATTATATATTGTGAATAAAAAATGAATAATTATATTAGGAGACTTTTATGAGTTTCTGTGGAGCATTATTAATAATATTTTGTTCATTAGATAAAGATTGAAGTCATTCGAATCTATTGTGTTAAATTAATGTCAAGCAAGACTTATTTTGGAGTCATTAAATAGGTTTTAAAAATGTATTCACTTAACAAAAAGAGGAGAAAGGAAAATAAATTTCTGAAAATGAAAGGTCTTCGTCATGCATATTAATTGCACTGAAATTCGTAAAATTTTTGAAATGACATGAAATTGGTTTTTATTCTGTGTAGTGTAAGAAAAGATTTATTATTCTTCAGAAAAAGCATTCCACTCGATTCTAGAGAATAAAATAAATGCTAGAGAATAAATAATTTAAAGTAATTGAAATTTATTAGTTATGACCTGAAGTTATTGCGGAAACAGACAGCTCGAAATTAAAGTGAAAAAAATTAATCTTTAACTCAAAATTTTAGTCCATATTTTATAAAAAAAATATTTTTTAATTTAAACTTAAGACAAATAGCATCAATTTTTGACCTCTAGTTGCTTGTCGTGAATTTCGAGTAAAAATTCATTTGACAAGCAAAACGTATTAAAA
Organism: Trichonephila clavata; assembly: GCA_019973975.1. NCBI lineage: Eukaryota > Metazoa > Arthropoda > Arachnida > Araneae > Nephilidae > Trichonephila > Trichonephila clavata. The sequence goes on along the minus strand of BMAO01004360.1, from coordinate 9,487 downwards.
GTACGAGTGTTTTCATGAAATTATGTGTGTTATAGGTAATTAAAATTGGTATCGGGAAAATTATAGACTGTTTTAAGTTCAGGCTGGAAGAGCTATTAGAGTTTCTTTTCGTATTCATTTTAGATGTTATGTTAGCTTAACACCAAATTACGCGTTACATATAATGTGCAACTCTCTGTCACTCTCTCACACACTGGTAGAAAAATAAACGCGCAATGGACTGTATATGTGAATTCTCTCCACATGCTACTTTAACTGGTAGAACAAGAAGGGACGCTAGCCAAATGGAACTAATAGTAATTCTCACAATAAATCTCTTCTTCTATCGAAAGAAATGGAAAAGAGCACTCTGCAATACTAAATCGGAACGATTCATTCTTATTCATTTACTATTAATTGTATTCTTACTAACACACATATCATGTTTCCTTTTGTAAGAACTTGTAACAAATCAAAGAAAAACTCGAAGTTAGTTTTAAAAGCGAAACCCTCGAGATAGGCTCAATACCAGTTTGCTTTAGTAGTTGTTGAATTAATGTTCGTTCAATGTTAAACACTTGTGACGTTCATACTTAGTTACTTCATTGTTTAATTGTGCTTTTATTCTGTTCCTTCGATTCCAGTGTTCATTTTCAGAAGTTGTTTATGTAAATGTGCTTATGCATTTTTTGATACTGAACATACACTGTTCATCAAAAAAGAAGAAATTGCTGGATTAGTTCTTTAAGAGAAATACCATCAACCACACCATTTAGCAATTACATAGATTTAACATGGGGACAGACCCATGCATGTAATATGTATAATCTTACCATTTCTTTTCAAGTTGTTTAGTTATATTCTATTTACCTCAATATGAAACTAACTTTTGTTTTTCCTTTCAGGTTGAGAAAGAATCTTGTGAATTATTTAATTAAGTTGTTAATTTCATACACAGCTTGTTCCCTATCTTCGCAATGTAAAAAATAAGTCCTTTTAAAGAGCATTAAAAAATGACAGGTAGTGTAATCGTTAATTTTTCATGTAATTTTATTGTATTATTATTAATATTATTTTATAAAATTTTGGTAGATTTTTTAAAAAAATGTTCCTTTTGAACTAAATTTGTACTTTTGAGAAATTGCGAGATTTCATGCAGTTTTAAATAATGAATATCGGCTTGAATATTTGTTAATGCTAAAATATTTTTAATTAAACAAAAGAAAAAAGTTTAACTGTAGTCGAAGCAAGGAAAGGTGTAGTACCTCCCCCCCCCCTGCCGGCTGGGTGGCGTAGTTCGTTTGTCGCAGGCCTTCTGCACCTAAGGTTGCGGGTTCATCCCCGGCCCAAGCCAGTGGATTTTCATGATGCAGAAAATCGACAGCGTCTATGTCGTATGATTATGCGACATGTAAAAAATCCCTTGAGTGTCCCTTTGGCTTGGATGCTCTCGGCAAAATTAAAATTCCTACGTACAAATTTCGCATTGGTAGAGCTCAGTTGGGAGGAAACTGGGCGTCAAAATTACTTGCGGATATTGGTATCACCTTTATGGTGTCGTACTAAAAAGTGAAACCAGCTCCTGGGGAACGTACTAGGTCTTCAAAGGTAGAAATTCCAATCTTCAGCCCTGTAAGAGAGGAAAAAAAATTTCACCATAAAAAATTGAAAAATCCATTTTAGACAGATTTTTATACAGTGACAACTTTTAAAAGAAAGAGTTACTCTTCTAATTCCTTCTATTAGTTCACACTCTCCCTATATATATATATATACTAGCTGTTACCCGCCCGCTTCGCTGGGTATTTCATGATGTTTTATAAATTTTTACTGCTTATATATATGTATAAATTATTGATATATAAGTCCTAGCATTAAGAATTCGATTGAATTGAAAAATATACTTATACCTGTAACTGTCACCTGTTGATAAAAAAAAAAGGGCAGAACTCATCTAATTTATATTTTCTAAAAATCTCTAAAATTGAAGCATAGAATGATGTTTGCTCTTTCGTAACTCAAAAACCAAGTGGATTCCCGCAAAACCAATTTTCGGTGGATCTCTACTCCGTAAATTGAACATGCAAGCCAAATTTCAAGTCTAAATCTAACAGAAAAAAGCAAAAGTTTTATTATAAATATCCCCGTAATCCCGTTGTGAGCCGTTTTCCAAAATTACCGCTCTTGGCGGATTTCAATTCAACAAAAGAAAAATGCAAACCAAATTTCATTATTATAGTCCTTGTAGCTCGAAAAAAGTAATTTTTTTGTCAATACGTCCCAGTAACCCCCTGCAACCTCCCAGAACTTGATTTGCTTAAAATATATTCTTAGTGGATCCCTATTCAACAAAAAAAAAAACATGCTTAACAAATTTCAAGTATATGGGTATAACAATTAAAAACAGGAATTTTTTTCTGTAACTCCTCTTGACCCCTCGCAAACATCCCTGGGGGTCAATTTTCGTTTTACTCTTTGTTAGAGGAACTCAATTCCATGAAAGGAACATGCCTACCAATTTTCAAGCAGGATGATCAAATAGTTTAAAAATGGAAATATTTATCGATTACGCCTCTTAATCTCCCAAAATTAAACTTGATAGTTGATATTCGCGAAACCCATTTTGTAGCGGTTCTCTACTTTACGAAAGGAATCTGCTTATCAAATTTCAAGACTGTACGTCTGATTGTTTAAAAATGGGGATAGTTATCTATAACGCCACTGGAGCCCCGCAATGCCACTTCTGGGTCTGTTTTCACAAAACCCATTTTGTAGGGAATTGCTCTCTATGAAAGGAATCTGCTTAGCAAAATTTGAAGACTGTGCGTCCAATTAATTAAAAATGCAAAAAAATTATCAATAACGCCCCTTGAACCCCCGCAACACCACCTAGGGGTCGATTTTCACAAAACACATTTTGCAGTGTATTTCTATCCTATGAGAGGAATCTGCTAACCAAATTTCAAGACTGTTAGTCTAATAGTTTAAAAAAAGAAATAATTATTTATATCTGCCCTTAAACACCCCTTGGGGGTCAATTTTCTCCAAACCCGTTTTGTAGCGGATATTTACTCCATGAAAGAAACATTCCTACCAATTTTCAAGCAGGTAGGTCAAATAGTTTAAAAACGAAAATATTTATCTCTTACGCCACTTATTCCCCTGCAACGCCACTTAGAGGTCTGTTTTCACAAAACCTTCTTATAGCTGATCTCTACTCTATGAAAGAAATATCTTTATCAAATATAAAGACTGTGCGTCTAATAGTTTAAAAATGGAAATAATTATCTATAACGCCCCTTAAGTCCCCTCAACGCCACTTGGGGGCAATTTTCACGAAACCCATTTTTAGCGTATCTCTACCCTATGAGAGGAATCTGCTTACTAAGTTTCAAGACTGTACGTCTAATAACTTAAAAATAGGAATTTATAACGCCCCTTAAACCCCCCGCCCCCGCAACACCCCTTGGGGGTCAATTTTCTCAAAACCCATTTTGTAGCGGATATTTACTCCAGGAAAGAAACTTACCTACCAATTTTCAAGCAGGTAGGTGAAGTAGTTTAAAAACGGATATATTTATCTATTACGCCCCTTAATCCCCCGCAACGCCACTTAGAAATCTGTTTTCACAAAACCCGTTTTGTAACTGATCATTATTCTACGAAAGGAATCTATATATCAAATTTAAAGACAGTGCGTCAAATAGTTTAAAAATAGAAATAATTATCTATAACTCCCCCTAAGCCCCTGCAACGCCACTTGGGGGTCGTTTTTTAGCAAACTCATTTTGTAGCGGATCTCTACTCTCTGAAAGGAATCCGCTTACCCAATTTCAAGATTGTACATCAAGTAGTTTAAACATGGAAACAATTATTATTAAAGCCCTTAACCCCCCGTAACGCCCCTTGCTTTTCGAATTTCGGAAAATCCTTTCTTAGCTGATGTCTACTCTATCAGAGGAACATGTCTACCAAATTTCAAGTCTGTAGGTTGAATAGTTCCAGAGATTTCGTGATTAGTCAGTCAGTCAGTCAGTGAGTGAGTCGCTTTTCTCCTTTATATAATATACTAGCTTTCATGGCCCGGCGTTGCACGGGCTTATACCGAGGGTATAACTTAATCCCCATGTTAATTTCCTCCATTTTTTTCTGACGCCAACACTTTTGTGTGGTTTTGACGCGTACGATGTGAGTGCATGACCCGTGAGTGCGTGTCATGGCTTTGTCGCTTAACATTTTCCCTTCTCTTCACAAATTCAACACTACCAATATTATTTTTCGAAATTACTTTGATTTCTTTGTTTCTTTCCTCTCCGCTTAGCCCGGCGTTGCACGGACTTTTACCGAGTGAATAACTTCATCCCCATGGAAATTTCGTGTTTCCCTCAGGCCGATAGCTCTTATGTGCGCGATGTGAGTGATTTCTTTAACTATGTCATTAAAACTCCCTTTTTCGAAATTTGTTCTTGCGTTGGTGTGGTGTTCTAATTATTAGAGATGGGTGAAAGCGCAGGTGTCGTCCTCGTCACTTGACCATGGTTGAAAATTTCGAGGTCCATCGCCAATAACCCTCAAATAGGCGAACAGTGCGAATTAAAAAATCACTCACTCAGTTTTCAGTTCTTTCGTTGCAATTTTTTAGTCCCCGGAAACGAAAATGTAGCCTTTTTAAAGATAGTTGTATGTTGAAAAAAGACAGAAAAGTAGAAATTTTTCAAATTTCACTACTATTTTAAATATTGAAGTAAAATTGTGAGGATTTTTTGAAATATTCGACACACGGGAGAAATGTTTCATGCAATTATCTTTATAAAAGAAGAAATTATTAAATGATTGTTTTAAGTATTTTGAGTGTTTTATTAAAATTTGTTTCGAATGCATAACATACTGCCATGGAAATTCACCTTCCTTTATCAAAGTTCCTGGTATGTGTGTGATTCCTTTATATAAACGTCACTACAATTCCCTTTTTCGAAAAAAAAAAATATCTTCCAGATCTTACTAATGTCAAACATGTTTCAGTTCTCTTTCTACTGCATTGTGTTACAGTGGCTTATTTGAGTGTAGAACTATTTTCCCCCTGACTCTCCCCTCAGATATAAGATTTATCTTCAAGTTTCTATTCATGACATGTCGAAAACAATATTGCTTTAGTAAAAAAATAATAAATTTAAACAATAAAAGAAAACTATTTTGATGCTTGAGTAAAAAAAAGGCATCATTTTTTAATAATAGATAATTTTTAGGAATCTAAAATAATAAAATAATTTTCAGGTTTTCATTAATCAATCAATCGCTACTTACAGTTAGCTTAAAAATGTCTCTAGAACGTACTGATTGGAAGGAAATCCAAACTCTCTTTAAATAACCGGATATTTATTTACAAAACCTATCTTCGCCCCATCTTAACGTATACATGCCCCATTTGGGGATCTGCCAGTAACACACAATTAAATGATATTCAAAGACTTCATAATAAACAGGTACATCCCAAGATCTGTTCTCCACGAAGAACTTTGTGTTGAACCCATCCACACCCTAATAGCGAATGTTTCCTCGACTTTCCATTCTGCAATCATGACAACCCAACGATTAGCTCTCAATCTAACTTCATGAACCAGCCTCACCTCATGTACCGTTTGCCTCATAGCGCAACGAAGATACTACCTGATTTCTAAGAATTCCACCCCCCCCCATGCTGTTAAACGTAACGAAAACCCCCTTTTCGGATTGAAGAACGAAACGCAAAAGCTGTTTTCCGTTTACGGAAACTATGTTCCACCTCCCCCCACCACCTCCTGACCGCCGAAGCTAGTTTTAGCTTAGGCGAACCTATCATTCTCACTTTATTTACTTAGGTATACTGTGTAACTGAAGTAGAAGGTCTAGCTACCGCTAGGCTGGCACTGAGGACAAATATTTATTCCAGGCTCTAGAACGTATTTTTATCCAAAATAATAGGCGATATACCTTTTATTAACAAATAATTAATTTAATAAGGAAATAATAGAAATATTCATTTGATTTTAAAAAATATATTAATTTAAATCCACATTATCTGTAAATAATAATAAAAAAATTCTACAGATAGCTCTTGAAACGTTTGGATGTTTGATTAAACATTTGTAACTGCTAAGAAAAACACTATGTAAAAAACCTAGTTATAAGTACACATTCACTGAAAAAAATCATTCAAAAAGGAAATAATACTATCTGATAAAAACATTAAATTTTTTTAGTTTTTTCCCGGAAACGAAACTGTAGCATTTTTAAAAATAGTTGTATGCTGAAAAAAGAACAGAAAGTATAAATTTTTCAAATTACAAAATTTCACTACTATTTTAATTCTTGAAGTAAAATTGTGAGAATTTTATGAAATATTTGACACGGGGGGGGGGGAAGTTTCATGCAATTACGCATTATTTTAAAGTAAACTATAAGTTTTATGAAAGAGAACAAAAATTTCGATACTGATAAATATTTTAAATGAATCTCAGAAATGCATTGAATGCATTTTAATTTTAAAAAAATATATTAATTTAAATCCATTATCAATAAATACTAATAAAAAAAATTCTACAGATAGCTCTTGAAACATTTGGAGATGTTTAATTAAACATATATAAGTGTTAAAAATCCACTTTGGGGGAAAACCTAGTTATATGCTAACATTCACTGAAAAAAACATTAAAAAAAAAAAGAATACTATTTGATAAAAACATTTAATTTTTTTAATTTTAATTTTATAGTTTTTCATTCCACTCTGTGTTAAAATTATTTAAACACGTATCTGCGGAAAAAATTATATTATACAAAACTAACTTATTAATTATTTTTAATAAAATTGATTAAAAATGCTCATTTAGCAATTAATTGTGACATATAGTTTTCGGCATTTTACTTTTTTAATCACTGTTTCTAAATACCAATGAACTTTTTAAAAATCATTTTCTTTTAAATTCATCGATATTTATAAAATACAAAACTATAACTTATTAATATTTTTACATTAAAATTGATTAAAAATATTCATTTAGCAATTAATTGTGACATTCCGTTTGCTTAAATAATGGCAGCACTGAAAAATTATGTGGGAAAAATAAACAGAAATGAAAGCTTCTTGTTAGGAATTGTTGAAAAAGATAGAAATTACTTTGAATGATTAAAAATCAAAAAAAAAAACCTTTTTTAAAGCAAAAAAAAAAAAAAAAAATGAAAAGTACATTAAAATAACAGAGGATCATGTTAAATAAGTATTTATCAGTAAAATTAATTTACGTGGGAAAAATAAGCAGAAACGAACAAAATGAAATTCGCTAGATTCGAACCCAGAAATAAGAAAGAATTAAGATACTTCGCGAAAGCGGCGCGTTAGCCAATCACGCCACGCAGGTTAGTAACAGCACAGAAAATAGGCAATAATAATGAATGGTCGGTTCAAATTGAATTTAATTTTTAATTGAGGGGATCCGTAATTTTGAAGCAATTTTTTCAATCTTCGTATATGTTACGGATAATATTACTGTACACACGGAAAAAAGGTTTTGTGAGATTACCTTCATAAATGACGAAGTTATTCAATGTGAAGTAAAAATTAAGACTACTTTTTAAAAATTCTATAAAAAAAAAGTTTTGGGAATTTTATTTTTTAAATGAATGGATCTAAAAGAGAAAGGCTTGAAGTTAATTAGTGTAGAATATCGATTTAATAACACGAAAAGTAATTCATACCCAACGATTTAGAAATAATTTTCATAAAAACGCATCAGTTTTAACACTATTTTAAAAAATTCGAAAAAAATAGAAAATATCGTTATTTTACAAAAAAATTACACCGTGTCGTGGCGAAATAAATGATCTTTCCGATTCTGTAATTATTTTTTGTCTAATTTCGACACCGAAAATCGGATGACAATTTTAATATGGTGGAAAACGTAAGATTACCGCTCGGCCGAAACGGAAGGGAAGTTCCGCCAAGTAAGCAACCGGCAGGAGTAAAACATTTCGGCGTTTTAAGGTTTTTAATTAATATCTTTTTAACTAATTACAATATCGGAATATAAATAGGCAATACGGCTTCCCCGGAAAATTCCCGATCTTTTGGTACCTTCCGCGACTTTCTGCGTGGTGCTGTTCGTGAGAAGATAGACGCACATAGATACATACATAGATACGTTTGTTTACCTTCGAATTTTAATAGTGTAGACTAGCTTTCATGGCCCGGCGTTGCACGGGCTTATACCGAGGGTATAACTTAATCCCATGTTAATTTCCTCCTTTTAGTCTAACGCCAACACTTTTGTGGGGTTTCACGCGTACGATGTGAATGCATGTCCCGTGAGTGCGTGTCATGGCTTTGTTGCTTAACATTTTCCCTTCTCTTCGCAAATTCTCGATCCTAGTACCACTGAAGACCCGCCGTGTAGGGAGAAATGCACATAAATTATGTCGAGAGCTAAAACGTCCTCCCGCTGGTGTGGTGTGGTAGTTATGAGAGGGGGTGCCAGCTCAGGTGTCGTCCGCGTCACTTGACCATGGTTCAAAATTACGCGGACCGTCCCCAAAAGGCCTCGTGTTGCTGAACAGTGGGACGTTAATATTCACTCAACTTCACAAATTCAGCACTTCCAATATTATTTTCCGAAATTATTTTGATTTCTTTGTTTCTTTCCTCTCCGCTTAGCCCTGCGTTGCACGGGCTTTTACCGACTGAATAACTTCACCCTCGTGGAAATTTCGTGTTTCCCTCTGGCCGATAGCACTTGTGTGTGCGGGCGTGCGATGTGAGTGATTTCTTTAACAATCTCATAAAAACTCCCTTTTTCGAAATTTGTTCTTGCGAGGTGTGGTGTGGTAATTATTAAAGGTGGGTGAAAGCTCATGTGTCGTCCTCGTCACTTGAGCATGGTTGAAAATTTCGAGGTCCGTCACCAAAACCTCGAATAGGCAAACAGTGCGAATTTAAAAATCACCCACTCACTCTCCAATTCTTTCGCTTTACCGAGTGAATAACTTCATCCCATGGAAATTTCGTGTTTCCCTCAGGCCGATAGCACTTGTGTGTGTGTGTGTGTGTGTGTATGCGCGCGATGTGAGTGATTTCTTTAACTATGTCATAAAAACTCCCTTTTCGAAATTTGTTCTTGCGTTGGTGTGATGTGGTAATTCTAAAAGATGGGTTAATGCTCAGGTGTCGTCTCGTCACTTCAGCATGGTTGAAAATTTCGAGGTCCGTCACCAAAAACCTTGAATATGCAAACAGTTCGAATTTAAAAATCACCCACTCACTTTCCAATTCTTTCCTTTTCCTGAGTGAATAATTTCATCCCATGGAAATTTCGTGTTTCCTTCAGGCCGATAGCACTTGTGTGTGTGTATGCGCGCGATGTGAGTGATTTCTCTAAACTATGTCATAAAAAATCCCTTTTTCGAAATTTGTTCTTGCGTTGGTGTGGTGTGGTAATTATTAAAGATGGGTGAAAGCTCAGTGTCGTCTCGTCACTTGAGA